>SNQJ01S0080126.1:64585-77989 GCA_010110895.2 Picea sitchensis | reverse complement strand
GTTGACTAAAGGGAATGAAAAGGTCTTGGGTATAATTTGTCAAAACAATAATCAAGAGGTTCCCCCTAATTTATTAAAGCTTGAACAAGTAGAGTGGTATGCAGACATTATCTTTTATCTTAAGAATCTTTCTTGTCCAAGTCATCTAGGGGGTCACAAGAAAAGGGCTTTAAGGTTAAAATATTCTAAGTATGTCCTCACTAGAGATGGATTAGGATGGAGAAATCCTAATGGAGTTATCCTTAGATGTGTGGATGATGTTGAATCAAAGAAACTAGTGGATGAATTCCATGGAGGAATTTGTGGTGAACACTTTGCTGCTAAAACTACTACATACAAAATCCTTAGAGCATGATAGTATTGGCCCACAATCTTTTCAAATGTGCATCAGTTTGTTAGAAAGTGTGAGCCATGTCATCACAAGAAAGCAAAAGTTTGCATCTCTTCCCTTGCAACCAGTTGTGGTTGAAGCACATTTTCAGCAGTGGAGTTTGGACTTCATTGAAAAGTTCAAGGATAATTCAAGTAATGGGTATTCATGGGTTATTACAGCTACAGATTACTTTACAAAGTGGGTTGAAGCCATTCCCACCAAGACAACAACTGAAAAGGTTGTGATAGATTTCCTTGAAGACGGAATTATTACTAGATTTGGGGTGCCTTCAAAAATAGTGACAGATAATGCTAAGGCTTTTTGTTCAACTGAAATGTCTTCATTTTGTTTTAAGTATGGTATTATCTTGTCACATGCATCAGATTACTATCCCCAAGGAAATGGTCAAGCAAAATCAAGTAATAAAAATTTAATGACCATAGTTAAGAAAATAGTTGGAGACAACAAAAGATCTTGGGATAGTAAGATTAAGCATGCATTATGGGTTGGCAGAATTACTTAGAAAGCAACAACAGGGAAAAGTCCTTTTGAGTTAGTGTATGGTTTGGAGGCTATGTTGTCAGTGCACCTTAGACTTCCTACTTATGGATCAGTGGAGGATTTTTCCACAGAACAGGATGCAGTTCAGAACAGGGTCAATTAGATTATAGAGTTAGATGAAAACAGAAGAAGGGTTTATGATCGGAATTGCAAAAATCAGAGTAATGCTAAAAAAGATTTTGATAAATCAACTAGGTAGAGGGACTTCATTGTTGGGGATACAATTTTGTTATGGGACAAAGGCAGAGAGAAACCAGGAAAACATGGCAAGTTTGACAGTTTGTGGTTGGGTCCATATGTGATCCGAGAAATAGCAGGGCCTAATTCTTTTCATCTCAGCCATTTGGATGGTGAGCCCATTAACATTCCGAGGAATGGGCAACAGCTCAAACTCTTCTTCAAATGATGGGCAACTTGGTGTCCAAAGGGACACCCTTTGTAACGTATCTCTAACCCTTCTCCTTGTATTTCAGTTTTGTATTATTTCATTCATTATGTTATTATGTACTTAGATATTTCATTGTATCATAGTTTCATTTTGTAGATCTTGTACAATGGTTATTTCTTTATGTAATTGTTGTTTATAGCATTTCATTTGTTATATATGTATATTTGTGTTGGGTATTGGTGAGCATTCTGTTTTGTAGATGTTGGATTCTTGTATGCTCTCCTTCCCAAATGTGAAGATCAAACACACGTCCCCATGTGGGGCCAGATGTTGACCACCTATTCAACTAGGGGGTCAACTCCATGTACCATGAAGATATGCATCATCAGATGCTACCAAGTCAGAGACTTTCTGGTTCTATAAGGCATTTTTGGCCTTCAACACACCTTTTTGTAAATGGAATTTCCGCTCCCCTGCGTGGGATAATAATGTAATAGGTCTGCATGGATCATAGTTAGGTCAGTGATCTTAGGACTTCATCATTAGAGGAGTCCCTTTCACTAAGTGTTTTTTCCTCGGGTTATTAATTTGGTCTAACCAGCCTTATTAATTTCCCTTGAGTTTTTCACTCCCACAATAAATCCTCCAAAGTGGTGAAAGGCATTCTAATGGTTTCGTCCTCTGGTAGCTAGTGTCTAGGAATGTTGTAAATGACCATGTAAGACGTCTCTCAAAGTTTTGCGGAATTCCGTCAAGTATAGATAGGTTTTTTTGGGTAATTTTAATTAAACTGTGATAAAAAAAAATGTAAAAACTAGGTCCTTTGGCTTTGTTTTTTCCTCAAGTTATTAATTTGGCCTAACCAGCCTTATTAATTTCCTTTGAGTTTTTCACTCCCACAATAAATCCTCCAAAGTGGTGAAAGGCGTTCTAATGGTTCTGTCCTCTAGTAGCTAGTGTCTAGGAATGTTGTAAATGACCATGTAAGACATCTCTCAAAGTTTTGCGGAATTCCGTCAAGTCTAGATAGGGTTTTTTTTAATTATTAAAATTGTCTAAGTTGGGTAATTTTAATTAAACTGTGATAAAAAAATGTAAAAACTAGGTCCTTGGGCTTTTGCTAGGGGTATTTGTGCTCAAAAGAAATGGAATCAGACCCCCTACACCCTTGGACCAAGTTTCAGCTCAATTGGACAACTTTTGCTAGGTGTTTTTCCATAGGGAGTCTTAGTCGGTCAAAAACAACAATTTAATTACTAGTCATGACATAGTAAAAATGTCAAATTTTGTAAAATTGAGCTAAATGATTGAAGTAAAGGTGGGAGATGATGTTTTTACCTAAGCCTATCCTAACCTAACCTTCTCCTACACATTATACAACCCCTAGACATTACCCTCACCTCATGCAATTTGCCCCCTAAGGGATTTGTGCCCCCCTTCATGGAAAAACTTTAGAAAAGCAAATAATTTGAGGTGTGGGGCCCTCTCTCCTTTGGTGCGCCCTCCCAAGCCTTCCACATCACCCTTTTGGCTTGGCCCACACCCTCCACCTCACTCCACCTCATCAATCCATGCTTCTAACCCTAGAGTTGTGCCCCCCTCCTTGAGATCCTCACATTTGTTTGGTGGTGGACACTTGGCTCTCATCCAAGAGGGGTCACTTTGTCTCTCCAAGTATAAATGAAGGCCCTCTCACCCTCATTTGCTCACTAATTCTTGTGTTATTGTTATGCTACAAAATTTTCTCCTCACACTTATCATCTCTCCCATCTTGCTCTCATCATTCTTGCTCTCACTTTTGGAGAGGAACTTGTAGCAACTAGTTTCTGCAACTTCCCACTTTGTTAATAGAAAGAGCTTTGGAGGACATTGGTGTATCAAAGATTTGTCTTGGTACATTTCTTCATTTGATGTGATATTGTGTCTTTTGGAGCATTTCTTTGAAATATAGAGTAGATTTCCCAAGCAAACTAGGTAGATTTTCAATAGTGTAGTTGTAGATCTATGTGAGTAGATATTACAAATTAGTTTGTGTTATTTATCTATCTCACTCATCTTTGCTCTTATCTCACAGTTTGTTTCACAAGTTGCAGGTTATCTCAAGGGTTTGCAAGGCTAGCTTTGAGCTAGAAGCTTGTCTTCATAGCCTACTTTGAGCCTCTTAGCTTTTCTACTTTCATTTTCTGTTCATACCATATCAGAAATTTGGTTTGCTAACACTCTAGAATAGGTCAATCAATTATTATACTTGCTGAAATTTTTATGCAGAAAATTTGTGTAAAAACAGAAATTTTCTTTGACATTTTTGTGTGTTTTGCAGCATTTCCAGCAAGCAATAGCTTGTTGTTTTATGCAGATTCTCGTCAGTACAAGGGGAAGTGCTGCTCAAATTTGGCCACAAAACACTCAAGGAAGGTCTCAATGTGTTGGGTAACAATACCCATATCCCGTCTCTCATTTTCTAGCATTGTAGCAAGCCCTAGGGAGTTCCTAAGAGGCTTGCATTCTTTGTTAATAATTTTCTGCATTTTGTAATTTAGCTTAGTGCCTACATCTTGGTGTGAGTTTGGCTTAGCCAACCCCCAAAACCGTAAGGCTAGGTAGTCATTTAAATTTCTGCAATTATTTCTTCATTTGTTTGCCACACTTGCCATTAGGATAAGGTTGTGTGGCTAGTTGTTTTAGCATTTTATTTCATTCTTTTTCAACCCTCTTTGGCACAAAATAGAAATGCTTGCCTCCACCTTGTGTCATTGTAAGTGGTTTGTTTAGTTTTGTTTTCCCTTTCAAAGCATTTAAATTCTATTTGTTGCCTACACCCCGGAGTGAGCTTGGCTTAATCAACCCCTAAAATTGTATGGCTAGTTTAGTATTTTACTTTTAATGTGCTTTGTGGCTTAAAAATTATCTAGAAGTAGAAGTAACATACACTAATGCTAGCTTAGGCCCATGGAGGCATAGTGATCTTTCTTATGCTTTATCATCTTTCATTTGCAAGTTTTATTTTTACAAGTACTTCTTTCTAGTTCATAATCTTTCACAAGCACTTATCTTATTACAAATATCATGGGCATGTTATGAATGGTTTAAGGCAACTTAATTTTTCTTTTCTTGCAAGTTTTGTTTAAGCTCTTTTCATGCTATTTCAAGTTATATCTCATGGTTAAGCACTTTCAATTCCTTGCAAGTTTACAATTTCATTTTTGGTTCAAGCACCTCACTTTTGGCAAGCAACATCTTGCCCAACACACTTACTAACTAATCAACCTTAGTTTCATAGGCCTAAAATTAACTAGACTTAATAAGGCACTCATTACTGACCCAACTTTGCCACTTAAACGAGGATTGAAAGGAAGCAACGGAAGGTGATAGATCGGGGACGATCTTGTGGCACTCAGCGTCCTTTTCGGGAGTAGTTCTTTCCTTGGGTTGACCTATGGAGCTAGGGTGGGGCCTTGTTTGCCTCACTTCTTGAGCACCCAGCAACTACTTGGTACAAGCGAGGGGAGTCTTGAGGTTGACACTTAGTTAGGATTCACCTTTAACTTAATAACTTAAACAATCCTTAATCCTTAACCATTGGGGCTCTCACTTGGCATTTACATCTTCTGGTTTACATTTCAATCTTCCAAGCTCTCACTTTACATTTACATTGTCATGCAAGTTTATTTAAATGTGTGGATGAATAACTAGGTATTTTTAAGTTGCGCCCTTGGTCCTTGGAGGTTTTTTGCAAGCTTTTCATTCTCTGTTTAGTGTGGTGTTGGTGTACTGGATCAGCCCTCCTTGAAGTTGTGCATCCCTTTGGAGGCACTTCATTGTTGGGTTTTGTATATTTTGTGTTTGCCATTGAAAGCAGTCACAATAGAGTTGTGCATCCTTTGGAGACACTCTATTGTTGAGCATGTTAGGCTTGATGTGTTGGTAATATCTCCTCATTTGAATATCTTATTTTCCTGCACAATCAAGTAGTTGGGATAGTGTTTGTATCTTTGTATCTATTGCATCTTGTGTTTAGTGTAACTCTTAGATATTCTTTGTTGTAATTTTGTATCTAGTTGTTATATTTGTATCCAATCTTGTAGTATTGTTACTAGTCTTATTCATTTGTAATCTCTGTAATCTTGTGTAATCTATCTCCCTAAAACCCTAGTTGACCCCTTGCCCAATCTTAGGCACTAGTCTTAATTGTCCTAGGAAAAGGCTTGTTTCTCATTCAATTTGTTGCACATTGCATTGTTTCCTTTGCATATAGGCTAGATATTTCACCCTAACCTTTTAACCAATTGAAACCAACTCCTAGAATTAACCTTTAAATCTCACATAGTAACTAGGGTCTACCCCCCTTGGCTTCCCTAGGAGTAAGCCTACACGGAAGAGGTTCAAGTCAAAGTGACAGCGTGGGCTTTGAACCTAGGCATTGTGCCTCCAAGGACACACTAAGTGAGCAAGACTTAGCTCACGTTTGCAAGTGTATATAAGGACGACAACACTCCCTAGCTTGCCCTGTGACCTCCTTAATCCATTCAATTTTTGACTCATTCTCTTCTAAAATCATATTAATATTATGGACGATGCAAGGAGTCCAAAAAATATGATTGTATCTACTCTCAACAATCAATCCTGTAGCTTTGCAAGCAGGTGCATTATATGTGATAACTTGCACCACATTTGTTGGCCCTACTTGTTCAATAGCAGCAATTAAAATATCAGCGATGAAGTTACTATCTTTCACCTCACCTGAACAATCTTCTACTTTAAGGAACATTGTTCCTTTTGGTGACAATGCAATGACATTAATCAATGGCCTCCACCTTGTATCAGTCCATCCATCTGAGATAATGGAAACTCTTGTGCTACCCCACAAGCTACGAATTGGTTTTAGAACATCTTCAAGTAGTAGCCTTTCTTTCCTGAGCAAAATTGTTCTAGTTTTTTCATAGTTTGGCCCCTTGAAACCTTGAGGGGCTGTGTTAATTTCCCTCACTAAATCCTGCCAATAGGGGGACCAAACCACATTAAATGGGATTCCACAAGCAAATATGGCCCTTGCCACTCTAGACTCGGCTTCTTCTCTCCCTTGATTGTTGAGCATTTTCAACAATCTCTTATCTTTACCTACAGTTGCAGGCTTGGATATCTCTTCTTTTATCAAGGTCGTCCTCCTCTTCCTTGCTTCATGAACAATCCTTGGCTCATTGCTAGCACCTAAGCTAAGAGTATGCTTGCTAGTGCCACCCATACCAATTTTAGCTCTATGCTCCTTCAACTTTTGATCATCATCATGCTCTCTCTTGAATGTAGCCCTCACCTTCAGATTTCTGGTAAATGAACAACCTTCAACACCCTGAACTCATTCATGCAAAATGTGAGCCTTGACTCTTGTGTAAGAGCCCTTGAAGGCCCTCTCATTCTTACATAAATTGCACCTCCATTCCCATGAACCCCCACCGCCACCCATTTGCTTGATCTTGGTAACATGCCTCCACAAAGGATAGTATTCTTGATGCCTGCTTAGTTGAGGTGCTACAGGGGAAGAGGAAACGGCACTTTGAGAAGCCATGAATGCAGCAAAAAACAGAAAAGAATTAGAAAAAAAAAAATATGCCCACTGTTAGAGAAGGAATGTATACTGAAAAAATGGTAAAAAAATCTGGCCCACTGTTAGAGAAGGAATGTATGCTGCAAAAACACTAAAAACACAGAAAAAAATCAATGGAAATCTGCCATGAATACTCACCAAATTTAGAAATTCACACACCCTCCTTCTTGCTGACCACAACCTTCCTCTTGCTAGAAATGCACCAAAGCTTGCTCCCAATGCTCCAAACCACAACCAAAATGCTTGTTGTTGCACTATGAACCTCCTCTTGCTCAAGAATGTGTGAGGAATGAGTGAACCAAGTGCTTTCTTATAGGAATTATTGTGTTGTTAGGGTTTCCAATTGTTTCTAGATGTTTCCAAATTCATAATTAAAAAAAAGAAAAAAAATACAATATTAAAGCACAAATTCTCTTCAAAAATCGACTTACAGCCTTTTAATTGAGTTAGAGGGGGCCCGCAGCCTTCTTAGACAGTTGTATGGGCCCGCAAATGTGAGATAACCAACAGAAACGTCAGCCATACGGTACGAAACCTGGCCGAAACGTCGTCGATCGTACCGTATGGTGTTTCGTACTCGCGAAAGACTGTACAGTACGATCGACGACGTTTCGACCGGGTTTCATACCCATTTCGACTTTTCAAGGGGTTTCTGGTACCGGTACAGGGGTGGCATGACATTTCCTGCAACATAGTCACTATCGTCATGTTCTTCCTCTCTGCCACTCCATTTTGTCATGGATTGTAAGGCATTGTCAGCTCTTTCTTGATTCCTGCTACCCTATAAAAATACTTTAAGTCGTTAGAGGTATACTCGCCTCCATTGTTTGATCTCATGACCTTGATCGTCTTCCCAGTCTGGTTCTCCACAAGAGCTTTGAACTCTTGAAACCGATTGAAGACCTCATCTTTGGCCTTCAAGAAGTAAATCCATGTCCTCCTAGAATAGTCATCTATAAATGTCACAAAAAAACTACACCCCGAGATAGACTCCACTGACATAGGACCACATACGTCGGAATGCACCAAATCCATCACTCCCTTAGACTTGGTCTCACTGTTAGGAAATGTTTCCTTGGCCTACTTTCCAAGTGCACATCCTTTACAAAACCATCATGCTCCACACTGAACTCCAGAAAACCAGTGGCCATCTCTCGTAACAGTGGTAAAGCCCTGTAGTGTAGATGTCCCATCCTACTGTGCCAAAGTTCACTCTAGTTGTCACTGTTATGTACAAGGGCTTTCATTGGTTGTCCACTCAACAAATACAAGTTACTCTCTCTGCTTCCTATAACTCGCCTCATGTTAGGATCAGCCCCTTTTGGCCTAACAGCTACCTCACCTCCTTTGAAGTTGACCTCAAGTCCCATGTCCTCCATGGCAGAAATAGAGAGTAAATTCTTCTCCAACCCAAGTACATGCATAACTTCCTTCACCTCCATAAGACTTTCAGAGTCCAACTGGAATTGTATGCTACCAATGCCCTCTATTGCATACCTGGTGTTGTCACCAAGCTCTACATGAAGATCACGACGCTCCTTGGTCATACTAGTGAAGTTATCACGAGATCCTGTCATGTGACGAGATGCTCCATTGTCCACAAACCACACCCCCCTTGTAATGGTGTCAGAAAGACAAGATACTAAGGCAAATTCCTTATCGAATTTTTCAGCTAACTCATCCATCTGTGCGGGATGTAGTTGTAGTTGTCTTCCCCTTGCCTTTCAATCTTTCTTTGTGAAGATGCTCCTCCACTTAACTTTGCTCGTATCAATCTTTCTTTGTGAAGATGCTCCCCCACTTTGGTTCTACTTGGCTTTACCCTTGCCCTTCTTTGCTTACCCAACTAGAGCAAGATTCTACTCATCTCCACTTTTGCGATGTCCACTAGTTATAGATTCCTCCCAAATCTCCTTTTGGGTGAAATCATCACATAATCTATCCCAATTAGGAAGTTTGTCTCTGCCAAGGATACCTATAACAAATGTATCCCACTGCTTCGTACAACCCTTCAGTGCTACTTTTACAAGTTCCATCTCATCCACGACTTCCCCAACAGCAAACAGTTCATCATGAACCTGATGAATCCTTGTGAAGTATGGGGCTACACTTTTAGATTTGTTCATCTTAATACTGTTAGCTTTTCCCTTAGCACCATCTTTCTGTTCTGGTTGTCGCTTTGGTACAGCTTGATTAATGATGTCCACATTTTATGAGTTGTGTTCTTCCCTGTGACATGAGGAATAATGTGATCCTTCACAGCATCCAAAATGATCCCTCTAGCCTTCACAACTTTCAGATTGTGTGTCGTTGCTTGTGAGGGATCAGAAGGAACTTGGATCTCCTTCTCAACAAAGTCCCATAGGCCACTACCCATCAACACTAGGGTGATCCTCTCCTTCCATGGATTGAAGTTTGCAGCCCCTTCCAACCTGCCTTCAAATCTCAGACCTGTTGATGCCATTTTAGCCACAAAACCCTTACATAAAAACTTTCTGCTGTCAAAACCCCTATGCCACTGATATCCCTTCTTCAGCGTTTTTAGTGCTTTGATACCATGTAAATCTCTTATACCAGATCTGATCTATTTTATTTCAACAATTTATTTAAAACCCATAAATTATTTTCCTCGATAAAATCTGAAAACTGCTGATAAAATAAATACACGAGTATATTAACTCAAAAACTAATTGCAGCGAAAATAACCAGAAAAATCAAACACATAACAACAGAGAAATTTTTACCCAAGAGCAATCTTCCTTCAATTTATTAAATCTGGAAAATCCGGGTTAGACCCACAGAGAAATATGCATCTGTGTGAGAACCTGTAACTCAGCCCCCACTAGAAATTAGTCTCAGGAAATCGGCCCCTCCGTTGGAAATCAGCCCCTAGGAAATTCAGCCTCTCTGCTGGAAATCAACCCCACAGGAAACTCGGCCTCTCCTCTTCCAACTCAACTGTCTTGAAAATCTCATTTAGATCCTTCTCTGCAAACCCTCACAATTCTCCTCAGTCACTCGAGTCTCTCACTCCTTGAGAAAATCGCTTCCTCAATGCATCTTCATCCTCTCCCTTTGGTTTACTTTATACTTTCTCCATAGGCCAAATCCTTAATCTCCAAAATGATAGAGGGCTAGGAATAAATCTTAGCCTTCTTTAGATCAACAATGGAGATTAGATCTAATTCACTTAAATAATTAATCATTTATCCTTAGAAAACTTTAGCCCAAAGTCTACATTAATTAAATAATTTAATTAATGTATTTTTCCTAAGTTAAACTTAGGAAGGAGCTCATATTAGTTGCTCCTCTCGAACAACCACCTAAAGATGACTTCTCTTCTACATGCTAAGACACCAAGCCAATGTAGAAATCAACAAAACAGTTTGAATTCTAAATATAAATCAAAATATATGTGGAAGTTGGAGGTTACCCCATAGCTTGTGATACAATAAAATAAAGAAGGAAACCCATAAAGGCTACTTGTTTTTTATTCGCCTCTAAAAGACTCTTACATCAAGGTATATCTTAGATACGTTACAAAAATTCAAATGGTTGTTCAATCACTCATTGGACAGAAGAAGCAAGTCATAGATATATGGGAAATGGTCTACCCATTCATATTACTTAGAAATGCATATACAAGTAGAAATCCATAGATATGTATCTTAGCTTTCTGCTCCAACTCCGTAGGTAACTACACGATATCTATTCTCTAATGACTAGTGAACATGATGCTAATGATTGTCATCCAATTTACTCTGCTCCACTAATTAAACACCTTCCAAGAACTCTTCAACTTCCTCTTCCAATGCTTCTTCCTCGGTTGTTATGATAATTTTCATGATTAAACTGCATTTATCGCTTCATCTTCCATTGTGACTCTTCAGCATTCTTCACACGTTTACTATCATGTGCACTTATTGTCATGATCTACCTTATGTCACACTCATGCTTATATCATCATCTCATTCATTTTATCCTGTTGTGTGATTTTCTCACATGTTCCCAAACAGGATGTTGCACTTCTAATCCCTTGCAATTGCTCTTTATTTCCTGATACACTTAACTACTTTAGCATGCCTTCCTTGATTTTTCTTGGCACACTTTTACATAACTTTTTATGAATGTTCTTGCATCAACTTCCCCTTGCAAATAAAACAAATCACGTCTTTGTATTGTTTCTTGAACCTATGCCTCCTCTACAACAACCTTCTCCTCGTGAAATTTTGGATTTCTCTTCAAAAATTCATGTACTATCATTATATGATCCATTCTTCCATATAACCAAATATTSCTTCTATATTGTGCTTGACATCTTTGGCACTATCTCATCCAAAATCTTCTCAATCTCATCCCGTATCTTTCAAACATCTGTCCACACCAATCTACCTTTGTACMTCCTTCCACATCTTCATCTTGATATGTGACAAAATCTTCKTTGTACTCATACAAGTTAGCAACATTGAATATGGGAGACATGTGAAAATCTTTTGGCAACTCRACTTCATATGCATTATCTCCAAACTTTCTTTTGTCCTACAAGGTCTAATCTTCTTCACATTTGAATTATTGTACATGYCCTTAGGATAGTGTTCTTCCTCAAATGCACCATAACCATATCTCAAATTTAAAATGATTTAAAGCTCCTCCTCACATCCTCACAGTCCTTATACACTCCGCTTTTCTCTCTCAATCTATCATGGACTTGCACATACACTTGCTCCATTTTTTCTAAAAATCCATTTACATCATCACTCCTTTACATGTTGACTTGCAAGTAAATTAAGTCTGTACTTCCTCTTGGATTTTCCCATAAACAATCTTGAATGGTGAATGTTTTGTCAACCTATTTATAGAGCTATTTATATGTGAATTCTACATGTGCCAAAACTTAATCCCATTGTTTTGGCTTGTCTCCAACTAAACAACTCAAAAGATTTCCAAGACTTCGATTTAGTACCTTTCTTTGTCCATCTGTTTGAAAGTGATATGTTGAAATATATTACATCCTCGTTGCTCACCATTTTCTTCCACATTGTCCTCCAAAAATGACTAAGAGATATTGTATCTCTACATCATGTGATTGTCTTCAGCAATCCATGCAATCACACAACCCCCTTGAAGAATAATCCCATACAATAAGTCACATCACTAGTCTTCTTATCGGGCATTAACTATGCCATCTTAGAAAACCTATCAACCACAACAAACATTGCATCCAATCCACATTGTCTTCTCAATAGTGCAAGTACAAAATCCATGTATATCTCCTTCCAAGGCATCTTTACAATCGGAAACGATGTGTACAATCCAATAATTTGACTAACTCCCTCATCCATCTGGCAAATTATGCAACACACCACAAATCATCACTCCTTTACGTGTTGACTTGCAAGTAAATTAAGTCTGTACTTCCTCTTGGATTTTCCCATAAACAATCTTGAATGGTGAATGTTTTTTCAACCTTTATAGAGCTATTTATATGTGAATTCTGCATGTGTCAAAACTTAATCTCATTATTTTGGCTTGTCTTCAACTAAACAACTCAAAAGATTTCCAAGACTTCAATTTAGTACCTTTGTTTGTCCATCTATTTGAAAGTGATATGTTGAAATATATTGCATCTTCATTGCTCACCATCTTCTTCCACATTGTCCTCCAAAAATGACTAAGAGATATTGTATCTCTACATCATGTGATCGTCTTCAGCAATCCATGCAATCACACAACCTCCTTGAAGAATAATCCCATGCAATAAGTCACATCACTAGTCTTCTTGTCGAGCATGAAATGTGCCATCTTAGAAAACATATCAACCACAACAAACATTGCATCAAATCCACATTGTCTTCTCAATAGTGCAAGTACAAAATCCATGTATATCTCCTTCCAAGGCATCTTTACAATCGGCAACTATGTGTACAATCCAATAATTTGACTAACTCCCTCAACCATCCAGCAAATTATGCAACGCACCACAAATTTGTTTACCTCCTTCTTTACACTAAGCCCGTAGTAATATCTTTCATCTAGCAAACTGTGTATCCTATCATGCCCTAAGTGACCTCATAATCCACGATTGTGCAACTACCTTATCAAACTCTTGTGCATTGAACTCTTCGGAATACTTCATTACTTCCCCCTAAATATATAGCCATCCCAAATGAAGTAATCCAACTACGCACTATTGTCTTGCAACGTTAGGTTCTTGACATGTCCGTGACCTATCTAAAATCTCAGTCACAATCATACAAGTCCTTACTCTATTCAAATTTATCTCACTTTTCATAGCCGTGAACATCAACGCTCTCCTACTCAATGCATCTACCACCTTGTTATTTTCCTTGGACTTGTGCTTCAACACAAATGTGTAAATTTCCAAAAATGAGACCCATCTCACATGCCTTGATTCAACTTCACTTGATTATTTATTAACTTAAGAGCTCAATGATCCATGTACAAGATCAGCTCCTTCAC
>SNQJ01S0080126.1:6171-28186 GCA_010110895.2 Picea sitchensis | reverse complement strand
ATACAACACTCCAAGGCCCTCCTACAAGTTCGTAGCTATTTCTCAACCTTTTACCTCAAGTTCTTTTATTTATAAAGCATTTCCTTGAGCTAGGACGTGGGGTTAGTGAGCTCTCTTGCTTGCCTTGCTTGTTTACTTTTCTTGTGTGTTCCTTTCTCTTTCTCTCCAAGCTTTGCTAAGTTTAAATAAGTGCCTACACTTTGGGAGAGGAATACCCCAAATTGTGAGGTTAGGGTTTTAATGTGTTTTNTTTCCTGCAACTTAGCTTTGTTGGTTGTGTAGCTTTTCCAGCAAGCATAACTTGCTGACTTTTGCAGGTTCAGATCTGGTTGAGAGGAGTTTTGCTACCCAAAAACATCCATACAACACTCCAAGGCCCTCCTACAAGTTCGTAGCTATTTCTCAACCTTTTACCTCAAGTTCTTTTATTTCTAAAGCATTTCCTTGAGCTAGGACGTGGGGTTAATGAGCTCTCTTGCTTGCCTTGCTTGTTTACTTTTCTTGTGTGTTCCTTTCTCTTTCTCTCCAAGCTTTGCTAAGTTTAAATAAGTGCCTACACTTTGGGAGAGGAATACCCCAAATTGTGAGGTTAGGGTTTTAATGTGTTTTGATCTATTATGCTTTAATGGTTATAATTATCTAGATCTAGATCTCTACACACATTAGTGCTTAGCTTAAGCCCTTGGGGCATTTTCAACTTGCTTAGATCTATTTGCATGTCATAATCCCTTGAGATCTATTTTGTTTTGCATGCTTTAATCCACCCACTAAATGGTTAATGCTTTAATGGTTTGGTGAATGGTTTTGCTTTTCATGTCATATCATCTTAAGGCCATTTGCCATCAGACTTAAGTTAATCATTGTTGGATAAGTGATAGTGTAGGCACACATCTAAATCTTCAAGCTCCTTTTCACACTTAATGCTTTCTCTCTTAATCATAAGATAAGTGGTTATACCTTGAGTATCTCTCTTTTCTTTGGCAAGTTGTTCTTGCCCTTGTGCATTAGTATTCTTTCATAACAAGCTTTCATGTCCATTGTTTAAGTAATGGTGATAATCTAAGTCATTATTCAGCTTGCTTTTACATGCTTTACATGTGTTAAGGTTCTTCATTTTCATGCTTTGTAACACATCTTTATAAGTTGCAAAAGTTTCGGTTTTGGTCCTAAATCACCATTTTAAGGCATCATAAAATCATTAAAACATTTCAGAATACACCTAAAAGTCTAACCAATTGATATACATACTTAATAGACTTAATAGGGCACTCTAAACCACCATCTTCACCATCTAAAATGGGGATTGAGGAGGGCAACGAAAGGTGATAGACCGAGGACGGTCTCACGGTGCGAAGGAGCGTCCTTTCCGTAAAAACTCAATCTTTCGGGTTGACCTGTGAAGCTAGGGTAGGCCTCATTGCCTCACTTCTTGAGCATCCAGTAGCCATTTGGCAATCGAGGGAGGATGTTTTTGGTGAAACACTTAGTTAGGGTAATAAAATCCTTTCAATCTAAAAAAACCCTCAATCACTAAGTATTTGATAACCTTGGTTTGAATTGACATATCTTGTGGTTTAATACTTGCGAACTTAATATTTCCATCTCATACATAAGTAGTACTTTGTGAGTAATCAACTAAGTGACTTAATCATTGTGGAACACTTGTGCTTTTTATTTATAAATCGCTTTTAGTGTCCTTGTGAATCGTTTATGTTGATGTTGCCATTGAGGAGCAGTCCAATAGAGTAAGTGCTATTGGGGCATGCTTAGGCCTTATGTGTTGATGATGCTAATGCCTTGATCTTCTTTATATCCTTCACATTGAGATAACGTGGTTAGCTTGTTGTGTTGTATCTTTGTATCTCTAGCATTCTTTATTTGTAAGTAGTTGTATCTATTCTTGTAAGTAACTTGTAATTCTTTTGTAACGAAACACCCCTGAACTTTAGTTGACCCCTTGCCCAACCTTAGGCACTAGTCTTAGTTGACTTAGGGAAAGGACTGGCTTAACATACTAACCCTTGCATCTTGCATTGCTACCTTGGCATCACAGGTTAGACTCCCCCAAACCTTAACAAATTAAAAAACAACTCCCAGAACTTAAATTCTAAATCTTATCTAGAAACTAGGGTCTACCCCCCTTGGCTTCCCTAGGAGTGAGCCTAGACGGAAAAGGTTCCGGTCAAAGTGACAACGTGGGCTGTGAACTTAGGCATTGTGCTTCCAAGGACACACTAAGTGAGCCGGACTTAGCTCACGTTTGCAAGTGTGTATTAGGACGGCAACAGGAAGAACCTTGTTTGTTCTTTTTATTGAGCACCCAACACTTCCTTTTGGTTCAAGGGATAAGGACTTGGGGTAGTCACATAGCTTAAGATTGCTACAACTCACATTTAATCCCCCTAAGCTCAAGAGAGACCTAAAAACTTACTAAAATCAACCTACACACTTTTCACAACATTTGCTTTCCAAGTTTTGTTATTTCATTCAAGCATTTTAATTTCAAGCAAATCACTTTCCAAACAATTTTACTTTTCAGCAAATTCTTTAATTGTGGATATTTACTTTTACTAAAGCATTCTTTATCCTTGGTTATAAATATTCTTTATTCTTTGGGAAATAATTATCTTAAGTGTAAAGTCATTTTTGTTATTTAATTCATTGTGTAGATATTCCATACTTTATTTCAAGTTGTAGAAATATCTTTAGCGTGCATATATTATAAGTGAATTTTAGTTATATTTAGCCACTGGTCTATTTGTGTCTTGAAGAAGAAAAGGTTTGCTTGTCATTTGAAAGGATTGCATAATTGCATTTGCTGCTTGTCATTGGGTTGGGTCTCCTTAATTGATAATTTAATTAACTCCTAGAATCTTAACAACAAAACTTCACATAGTTTAATAGGGTCTACCCCCATTGGCTTCCCTTGGAGTGAGCCTAGACGGAAGAGGTCTAGATCGAGGTGACAGTGCGTCTTGACTTAGGTTTGTGCCTCCAAGGACACACCAAGTGGGTTGGAGACTTCTCCATGCCTTTAGGTGTGTATTAGGACGACAACACCCCCAAACATAACAGTGGTACAGTATTTGCACTTGACTTGACAGGTCATCATTTGGATTCACCTGGACACAATGTTTCCATGCTTTATCAAGAGGCCTCTTACTTCTGGGCTTAGGTGCCATGGATAGGCAGAATGTATGGCAGAATTTAGATAATTACTATTAGCATGCCCTAGTCTAGAATGCATGGCAGAAATTTCATCTTGCACTCCAATACATAAAATCAAATGAGCAGAAATAAGGCAGAATTAAAGGAATAGTCCATGTGCCATACATTCTACAGGATTCTATGGCATTCTAAACACTAAAGCATTTGGATTCCTATGTCAATCTGTAGGCTGTTGGTAACATTTCCATGAGGCGGTATTTGGCATTTGCTGTTTTCCTGAGCAATATGGGTTGTATTCAGTTCCAAAGCAATGGAATATATTGAATTTTGATTTGTAGGCGGAATGTAGGGCAGAAGCAGAATCACGATTCATGACTTACCTCCTTTGCAAATGCACACGATAGCCTCTTTTACTCCTCACAGCCAAACTGCAGCCTCCACTGCTTCAAACACCTCCTGTAATGATGAACTCGGCATGCACACAGTCATTCTAATGTTGAAATCACTCCTTACAGTCACATATACTGCACACAATCTATGCAATGAGGAATCATGAGAGTGATAATGGAAGGGTTATGTATTTAAAAAGGTCTTTTTAGGGTTATCCTTTCATTTCCAGCCTTTTCATTTCCTTTCAAACTGTGTTTTACCTGTCAAAATTCCACGCTGACTGTTCATATAATTGCTGAGTCAGACTTACAAGTCTAGGCTCTAAACACATGAATCTCGGCAAGTCTGGCCGAGTGGCGAGTCTAGGGCTGTGTATGAGCGGAATACTCATCTCAGTTCAGACTCAGGAAGACTCGTGGGGACTGATGAGTCTCCTATGAGTCAAACTTCAATGATTTAATGAATACTGGATCCTACATATGACCTTATCAGCTACTAAACATATGCGGGTCCTTTAGTCACAACACCTAGAAGGGAAATTATGCCAAGCAGCTCCAATTTATCCTTACTGTTTGCAACATGTAAACATGCGTTTCATTACAAGGGACGTGTCACATCCTAATTATGGAGCAAACCTAACTGCATAGCTTCTTGTTTGAAGAGATAACAGCTTTGTTTTGTTTATTAAGTTTCCTGTGCACACTTCAATGTATTTGTTTTTGTCCCAAACTATTATATTATATGTCTTACCATGATTATATTCCCATTGATTACCTCCATTTTTTAAACTAATTGTTTGAACTGTATAATCTTTTTGGTATCTGATCTCTTTAGAATACTACTCTCCTGTTTCTGATACTGACATGTTCCATAGGTTTGATGTGAATTGCATTATTTATATGGTTGATACTTGAAACAGGGTAATCCAGATGGACAGACAATGCTTGCATCCACAATAACTCCATTACCACAGACAAGTTTGCATGGTGGAAATTTTACTGAAGATGGCAATCAAATGTCCTTTGGAAGGTCGCTCTCTATCCTTGTCATTCTGCTTGGATTGACCTTATCATTACTATTTTTTTTTTGAATTTTGCTTTCTTATGGTTCTTGATTTGACTAAGACCAATTTTTTAGTTTTAAGCCAAGTTTAGAAGGCCAGTTGTTTCATTTAATGTATAATGATAAAGTTTCAGTTTCATTTCTACATGGTATTCTTTTATCATTTTTGATTGTCACAGCCTTACAATTTTACAATATCAGCTAATATGCAAGTGTTTGCTTTTATGCAGTATGCTTGTTCAGGCCCTTGTTTCCACTAATGGTCAAAATGATCTTGAGGTAGGGTTTTCAACGATATTTTATAGTGAGGTCTCTTTTATTGAAACAGATGAGAATATTATCATTGTTATAAGTAATAGATAATGGAGTCACTGATTTGCAGAAATGACCATGTAGATACAGGCCATATGGCAGCAAGCTGGTTTATTAGAGTGCATTGCATTTTGGTCATATGTTCAAGTGTGAATAATTCGTGTAAGGCTGAACAATTTTTTATCATTAAGCATATGTAGAACTTGAACTTGAATTTGAGATTTTCTTAATATCTTAGAGGCAAAGAACATAGGAGACTCATAATGTGTACGTAAGCAAAATTATAATGCTTTCAGTTCCTACCCACATAATTAGCATTGAAAGAAAAGAATGGAGAGAAAGTGGTTCCTCAGAAATTATTGAAGATGCCTCCTGCTGTGAAAATTGTCACTGAAGACCTTTGTATTTTAATATGATCATGGGAAGCATGTTCACCATGAACTTATTAGAATATTGCTTATTCTGTGTTGTCAAAATAATGTTGGAATAAATTTGCCTTACGTTCATGGCATGAAACATTACTCACGTGAGTGTGAGAGGGTTGACACATGTATGTTGAGCTGGCATAGGTTGTCGTAAGGTGGTTATAAGGAATACTGAGGTGCCACGTAAGTATGATGAGTTTGTTAAATTGTCATTGGAGGTTATGTGAGTCATCAGGAATATTTGTGAGCATTGTTACAGGTGTCTCTCAATTACTCATTATTTTGATAACATAAAATAAACGTTATCCTAGCAGAAATGGTCTTTCATGAGCTGCAGATTCTACAAAGTCTTTCTGTCCTTTATCATTTTTCATCTCCCGACTTAGCAATGAAATTGGCTTGAACTGCCCTTTATCACACCATCTTCTGTTTTCTTGGTAGATATTATTTACTTTCAATTATGCTGATGCTTGTAGTTTATTCTTATAGCTTTCATAGGAGTTTCCTGTATAAAATTGGTGTTCTCTTTGTATTTTTCCAACATGAGAAGACTTTGAAGTTCTGCAAGTGCACTTTTAGCCTGCCTTTGTCCTCTAGATGAGCAACATTGACTACCTCCCTATTTTTCAGCCAATTTAATGTTTTGCCTTCCCCTGTTTCAGCTATTCCTTGAATATTCTCCTCAGCTGTATTTCTTGGTAATTTATTTTCATCTATTTTTCTGTTTTGTGCTTACATCGATTAAACTAGTCAATTGCCCCCATCTTCTCTTAATCTTTTAAGAGAAGACATGCACACAAACAAATGTGAGAGATACGAGTAAGATAAGATAAGATAATACAATTTTATTAATGTCCATCAAGTGACCATAAATAGGTCGAAGCTATGTTGTAGGAAATGTCACACTGGGGGCTGTACCATGCGTGTTTCCAGACGGAAGTGTAAAACACGTGGTATGGCCTTGAAACATGTTTCTGGCCTTACAAACGCATACAACGTGTGCGAAATGCATTTTGTACAGCTGGAAACATGTTTCAAGGCCGCATCAGCATCCATATGGCACATTTCCAACTCGAACTTAGCCAATTTTGACTCGTTTTGACTGCTGGGACCGACAATTTTGGATTTAATTCCTAATTAGAGGTTAATTAATATTAATGAGACTTCTAGAAGTCTCTAAGAATATAATTCTTTTTTATAAAGATGATTTCACTCATTTTTGTCTCACATGGTTTGAGCAAGTGTGATATGAGAGGCAGTTTGAGCAAGGTTGTTTCCAGTAAGAGGGGGTTTTGTGTCTTAGGCTGCTAGAACAAGGATTCAAAGTTTCATTGGTGTTTTGAGCAGCTACAACCATCTTTGTGTGCTGTTTTGTGGTGTTTTGGGCAGTTACAACCATCATTGGTTACTGTTTTTTGGTGTCTTTGGGCAGCTTCAGCTACAGGAAGCATTTTTGTGATGTTTTGGGCAGCTTCAGCTACAGGAAGCATTTTTGTGATGTTTTGGGCAGCCTCAACAACCATTTCCTGTGTGTTTAGTTGAGCAGCAAGCTTTCTTGAAGTTTCTTGTTAGTTGTTTCGTGTTTTCTTAGGATTTGTGCTTCCATTATTCATTTTCTTTATCGCAGATCTATTTTTTATTTTTTTTCAACAGCAATGGCTTCCAACCAAGGTACTTCTAATCCAATGCTTAAGCCCAACAAGAGGACTGACTACTACCGTATTTGGAGGTATGTTACAAAGATTACAAGAATTCCCGGTGGTGGTTCATGGGAATGGCGCACAATCTCTGTAATAACCTGTATAAGGGTTCTTATCCAAGAGTGAATGCACAGTTTTTGCAAGAATCAGGAAAGGGTGTTGATTGTTTCCCGAAAACAAGTGACCTAGTAGAGAAGAGTAAGTATGAGAGTGAGCAGGAAGAGACTTATAGGATTAAAGGAACACATGACCAGCTTGCTAATGCTACTATTCAGGCTCCAAACATTGAGCCAAGGATTGTGCATGAAGCAAGGAAGAGGAAAGCAACTCAGCAGCAACAACTACATGCATCAAAAAATTCTAAAGGTTCATATTCTGCAATTCAAGAGAGTAGAATAACTAAAATGGCGAATGTTCAGGGGAGAGAAGAAATTAAAACAAGAGTGGCAAGGGCCATTTATGCTTGTGGCATCTCTTTTAACGTGGTTGAGTCTCCTTATTGGCAAGATATGGTGAGGAAAAATAACACAGCTCCTCAAGGGTTCAAGGGGTTACCATTGTCTTGGATGGATGGACAGATTTAGAGACAATTTTTTTTCTCTTTCTATGAAAGAGAATGTTAAAGAATTGTTTTGTAATCTTAGCCCAAGGGAGATATCATTATTTTCATGTTTCATCATAGTCTTTCAAGAGGCTTGTATGGTTAATGAAGATCATATTAAAGAGTTAGATAATGCATTTGTTTGTGAAATGATTTGTGATGAAATGAGAAGGAAGATTAATGATATGATGCTTGCGTATGAGGGCCCTTGAGTCTTCTCTTGGATGAAATAAATTGTAATGAAAAAACATTGATTTTCTTGCTCGAGTATGCTAGAGAAAAATATGGAGTAATATATCAAGAGGAATTTCTGAATAGTGTGCATGAAGTCATTGAAGATTCTAATGCAACTCCATATGAAGAAGAGTGCAGCCAAGAGAGTGATACTAATGTTGTAGATATTGATCCTCATGGGCAGCCACATATGAAGAAAAACTACTGAAAAATTTAATTATGATAGGTCTAAGCTACAACCATTGTTTTCATGTTACTTGAGACAACCACACAATAAAGATACAAATTCTATAAATGACATCAAACAGAGCAATTTTATTTATAATAGATCTGTGCATACTTATATTTCGCCCAGCATAGATTTGCAGGGACCGTACCACCTGTACGGGTCCGTACACTCACGGATTACACGCAGGGCGATCGTACATCAAAACTATGACTGCAATATAGCCTGATTTCTGTTTCTCTTCTTCAAAAATGTTGATAAACACTGTCTATACTATTTCCAGACCTAGGTATGGATTCCTTTCTTTATTGGTTGATAGTATAGCCTGTACGGTATCCGTATCGCTC
The DNA here is from genome assembly GCA_010110895.2 of Picea sitchensis. Lineage (NCBI taxonomy): Eukaryota > Viridiplantae > Streptophyta > Pinopsida > Pinales > Pinaceae > Picea > Picea sitchensis. Next base: position 19,721 of record SNQJ01S0080126.1, on the reverse strand, counting down.
GTACGACCTCCTCTTCCTTTCAGTTTGTTAGCTCTGCTTCCTGATGGCCCTAGCTCGACCTTGTTATTTTTGCATAGCCTCCTCGACTTGTTTAGTAAGACCCAACTTGGTCTAATCTTCAGCCCTACTCAGCACTCTGGATTTGCTGCTGGCCCTAGCTCGGCCTCCTTAACAGGTTCTCCTTAACCTAGCTCTCGACCTCCCTTAGAAGAGTCTCCTTACTCAATTGACTAGCTTCACTTTCTTGAGGTAATGAGAGAATGGGGCTTGCTAGGATATTTGTAACCCTAGCCTTGCTCTCATGCAATTCTGTCCCTTGGATCCTTTGATCAAGATCTTGATCTAATGGTGGGGACTTAATCAGTCATTGAGACAACTTAAGTCACATCCAATGGCTGTGATTTAATCTCAAATTGACTTGAGTGGTCCCCACCAACTAAAGTGTTGTCTAGACATAAGTTGGGCCTCTTCCACACTACTAGACACCCCTAGTGTGGAAGAACCTGCCCGAGCTACATAATCTAACAACATAGGCTGGAATCTTTTGAAGAAATTTTTAATCGTTTTTTCTAGCCATATGTAACAATGGATATGCAGATTTTTTGGAGTATGTGGGGCAGATTTTGGGATACAACTTTGCAAAAAAAATTTAACCATCTATGCCCTCGCCTCTCACATTTTTCATACATAATTTTTTAGTTGAAAAATAGATTTTGAGGGTTAATTTTTGTTTAGGACAACACGCTTTTTAGATTGTTATATCTTGCATAAAATTTCAACCATTTATGAGAAAAAATGTTGAATTTTTTCATTTTTTAGAGCATGATTGTGATGATGAAAGTGCTGGAAATTTCCCGCTACATTCTTCTACAGATTTTAGTGAATATGCATGTCATTTTTCTATTCGTGAATGCACCAAAGAGAAAAAGTGGCAAGGGGCTAAACGAATCTATTCGTGAATGCACCAAAGAGAAAAAGTGGCAAGATAACATGGATGAAAGAAAGTTAACAGCAACAAATTAATCTATGACATATAAAGGCAAGTGAAAGTTTTTTGTGAAATAATAGGAGTAAAAAGAGGGATTTTTTAAAAAGTTTCTAGAGTATATAAATTTTCCCAAGGGAAAAAGAATATTGTGAAAGATACATCCAACAATTGTTTGAAGAAGAAGAAACTTGACTAGAAAATCAGGACAAAGGCAAATTATATGCAGTTGCAGCATGTTGTCGTCCTAGTACACACTTGCAAACGTGGACTAAGTCTCAATCCACTTAGTGTGTCCTTGGAGACACAATGCCTAAGTTCAAGCTCACTGTCACCTCGACTAGAACTTCTTCCGTCTAGGCTTACTCCTAGGGAAGCCAAGGGGGGTAGACCCTAGTTACTATGTGAGTTATTAGGTGAAATCTAGGAGTTAATTTTAATTTGTTAAAGGTAAGGGGGGAAACTAGCCTAAATGAAAGGCAACAAATGCAAATGCAAAACTTTCAATGACAAGAAACCCTTTCCCTAAGCCAACTATGACTAGTGCCTAAGGTTGGGCAATGGGGTCAATTAGATTACAACAAGATCTAAATACAAAGCAAAAGAATAACTCTACAATACTTTACAATTAGATTAGATACAAAAGAATTGAAACAACTATCAACACAATGAAGAATTTCTAGATGCTACAACAGTATACAAAATACAACTATCTACAAATGGAAAGAACAAGCACTTGTTAGATCTATGATTCTATTAGAGAAATAATTGAACTCACTTCTATTGATTTTGCAGGAATGAAAGGAGGTAGATCAAGATTGCATCCACAACAAAATACACAACTCAACACCCAAGTTTGAAGTGCCCCAAGAGAGGTTCACAACTTCAAAGGGGTTGCTCAAAAGATCAATGCACAACTCAAGAGAGACAAGACAATGCAGAAAAGCCTCCACGGGCACAAGTGCGCAACTTAAGAGGAGAAAGATAACACTTGAAAGAAAAGCCTCCACGAGCACTAGTGCGCAACTTAAGCTCAACTATTCAACCACCACAAGATGCTCAATTAAATTGCTTGAAAGATAACTTGAAATCGAAGTTGCATGAAAGTAAATGAGCATAAACAACATAAAATGAATAATGAAGTTAAACCATAGGTTGTGTAGGTAAATTTTAGAGTTTAATTAGGTGAAGTGAAGTTGAAATCCTAGACTATGTGACTTCCCCAAAATTCCCACCGCTTTGGCCAAAAGGATTGTTGGGTGCTCAATAAGCAAGGCAAACAAGGCCTTACCCTAGCTCCATAGGTCAACCCAGGAAACTTGGGTTCTCAACAAGGGGGACACCTAGTGTCGTGAGATCATCCTTGATCTAGCACCCCAAGTCGCCTCCACAAGTCCCTTGTTTGATTGCGAAAGTTGCAACAGTTGAGGGTGATCTAATTAAGCTAAGTAGATTGACTCCCTAGAGCCTAAGATAGATTGATTAAACAATTAAAGGTTACTTTGAGTTAAGTGCTTGAAAGAAAGAGAATGACAAATTCTTGAAGGAAATGTACAAGTAGATAGATTATGCCTCCATGGGATTAAGCAAGATAGCAAATGAAATTATGTGCTTCTAAACCATAAAGACATCACATGAACTTGAAAGAGAAAATAGAAGCATAAACCATCAACTATCTACCTAGCCTTACGATACTGCATGGGTGGCTAAGCCAATCCTCTTTGCAAGGTGTAGGCAAACAAATAATGAAATGAAATAACTTAAAATCAAACTAATCTACTTGTAACCTCAACAAGGGCACAAGATGAAGGACAAGCCTACCGGTTTTGTTCCCAAGTGGGTGAAAAATAAAAGCAAGAAAAGAAATAGCTTGACTTGGAAAGTAAATAAACAAATCCTAGCCACACAACCTTGCCTTAAGGACAAGTGGGACAAACTTGAAATAAAATTGCAATGCTGAAATAAAACTAATAGCTAGCCATACGATTTTGCATGGGTGGCTAGGCCAATCCACTATGCAAGGGTGTAGGCAAAAAGGAAAAACTAAAATGCAGAAATGTAATTGTATAGAGAAGTGCAAGCCCAAGAGACTCTCTTTGGGCTTGCTTACAATAGAAAAAGAAAGAAGAGAAGTTGGGAAGGTAGTACCCCAACTTAGGAGGCTTCTCTTGGACGTTTAGGGGCCCCAAATGGGTTGTAGCTCCTCATTTTTGGTGCAGACCTGCAACAAATCAGCAAACAAAACTTGCTGAAAAAGTTGCAAAAGACCAAAATAACTTAGGAAAATTTTTGTTAGACAACCCATAAATTTTCTGTGTAAAAATCAACAAGTAAAATAGATTTAGATGAACTATTCAAACATGTTAGAATTCCAAAAACAATATGGAAATGTACAGAAATGTAAAACAAAAATATTTAGAGGTTATAAGTGGGTGAAAATATTTCCAAATCTGAAATCTTCACACAAAACCCCTAGGTAATCCTGCAAATATTGAATACAAAGCTACATAAACCAAAAGGAAGTGAGTAGATCTAAGAGGTAAAACAAAATAATTTGAAATATGTTGAAATAATGTAACTGCGAAGAGCATTCTTATTATTATTTTGTTATTGAATTAAATCCTCATTGCGGATTAATCATGTCATTATTATTATTATTGTTATTGGATTAATCCCCATTGAGGATTAATCATGTCGGTAATTGTATAAGGACCAAATCCCCTTTTGCGGATTGGTCATCGAAACATAAAAGTAATAGATAGAAGAAGAAGTCAGCCCCAACAGTTATAATGGAAGACCGAATTAATTAAAGGTGGGTTACCCTTGAGTGAGAGAATTAAATACACCCGGTTGTGACCCTTCTACGTGCGATCCCGATATAAATAAGAGGCTAGCGCCTCGCTAAACACAACTCACTTGCTCATTCTCTTAGGGAACAGGCTGCAATTATCGATTAGAGAGGAGAAAGAAGAGTGAGAGCATCTCTTGGGGAGACTTTGTATTGGTTTGAGCTATCTCTGAACATTGTATAAGCTATTTATGATAAGGAAGTTTTTCAGGTTTCTTCCCCTAGAGGGTTTCCTAGGATAAATATTGTCTCTTGTGAATGTGTATTTCTCATTGATCTTATTCTTATTATGCTCTTATCTAATGAAATGCAAAGAGACTATAATAATGGCATAAACACCGTGCTGGTAATTGTCGAGCCAACTTTGAGAAGCACAATTTGCAAGGAGGAGAAACGTCACTATTATCGTACCCAAAATTAGGGTTTTGCAAAAGTGAATATTTTAAGCCCTAAAACCACCTAGAAAGCGTACCCTTCCCAAAGGATCAATTTGGCACCTAGAGCACCTTTAGGTGGTACGGATCTCGAGAGAAAGTGAAACCCTGTTCCATTACCGGAAATTACCGAAGGAAACCAATACGGAAGTACGAGTACAGTACCGAGGAAGTACGGGAAGCACCAATCGAAATCGAGATCGGTTGGCCAGTGAAATTTGGATTTTCTCAAATCACGAGGACTAGGCTACTACGCCTCGACTGGCGCACCTCGGTAAGGTCAAACTTGATTTGAGCACTTTCGAGATTTTGTGGTTATTTTTTGTTGCGAAGGTACAAGATGTCGCGAAGCACAAAGCTTGTTGAGAATTAGAAGGCATAGACAACTTAGATTTTTGGAAGTATAGGACCGGTTTGATCCTTGCGGCGGAGAATGACCTATCAAGATTTATCAAAGAAAGTGAAGAACGAAGATCTGCATTAGAAACATCGAAGGACTCAATCGAACTCTGAGAGAATCATTCGCGAGATTCAATCCAAAGACCACCCCGATCCGTTATGTATCATCAAAAGAAACCCGAAGGAGATGTTTGCGATGCTCTAAGCAAAATATGAAGGAAAGAACATGAATCGAAACATGAATCTAATTTCAGTTGAAGAGCCAAGATGCGAGAAGGAGAAATGATTCAAGAATATTTCTCCAGAATCTCGAAATTCAAAAGAGCAGGTTGAAAGCAATTGGATACACCATCGACGAAGACCAATTTGTAATAACCGCCCTAAATGGTCGCACAAGACATTGGGATGCATTCATACAGTCAATATCGTGAGAAAGGAGAAACTACGGGTTTGAAAGCCTATGGGAAGAGATACTTTTAAGAAGAGACAAAGGTATGTCGTGAAACACTACTAGCAAGGGACTGACTGATCAAGCCCTAGCTACTCATACAAAGGAGGAAGGGAGAAGAAACCCTACTTCAAAAGGGAATCCCCATGAGAGAGACCCGCAACCATCAAACAAGTTCAACAACCAGAATCTCATTCAAGAGGTTTTTAGAAGAAAGGACAATGCAAGGGGCGAGATCTCTCATCTATACAATGCTATCTGGCGGTAAGATGGGACCTGAGATGAATAATTTTCCAGTCAGAAAAGAAGAGTACAGAGGAAGCACAAAAGGCAACATGCTCACATTGCGAAGATGAGAAGAACCACCTATGAAGATGATTAGGACCATGTCTTGATCTCAGTTCTCTCAAGATTTGTATCACCTTGAGAAGACACATGGCTCATTGATAGCGGTGCATCAAAGCATATGGCGGAAGAAAAATACTCTCTCTTGTATTTGAGGAAAAGTTTTTCTCAAAAAGTAACTCTTGGAGATGATTATCAATATCCCATCAAGGGAATAGGAGAATCAAACCTACAATAGATGAAAACTCAATAACAATGAAGGGCCTACTCTATGTACGAGACTGAAGAAATTACTCTCCATATCGACTTTAGACAGAAAAGGCTATAGAGTTGCCTTCATGGGTGGAGAAGTTCTTATGTAGGCTAAAGGGAGAAACCTTAAATGAAACAATCGTCATGGGAAGTGAAAGAAAATGGGTTTATATAAGCTGAAGGGTCACGGAGAAACCGCCATGACCCATGCCATCGAAAACTCATGCCGAACTTTTGGCGCGAAGATTGGCCCACATCAAGCCTGGGCGCTACCAGCCACATATGCAAAGTATCGCAGGTTTACACCAGAACTCAAGGTTGATCGAGGAAGGCATATGCAATGGATGTGAGCAAGGGAAGAACATCGAGAACCCCTTTCCAAAAAGGGACAACAAAGCGAAAGGAGCTGGAACTCATCCATTGAATGTGTGTGTGATGCCATCATCCTCCATTAGCGGGTATGTATACTATATCATTTATTGATGATTATTCTACGTAAGACCTGGATATATTTCTTAAAATCTAAGATGAAGTGTTAGGTAAATTCAAAGGGAATTCAAAACCTTGATAGAGAATCTCTCCGAGAAAGAAAGATTAAGATACTTTCGAGGTCGGATAATGGAGGAGAATATACCTCGAAGGAGTTAATAAGCTTAGAGAGATGTTGGGATCAAGGGAACTAAGCATGAAAATCCAGTCCCTATCGACAAGTCTTCTTGAATTGTCTTTGACAAAGCTAAGACACTAAGTTTTCTGCTGTCATAAAATTTGTTTCTGCTGTTTTATAACAGCCATCCGAAGTTTGAGTTTGCTGATGTGTTATGGTTGTTATTTCAGTGATTGGGTGCCACAAGTATTTTAGATTAATTACATTTATACTTCCCAATAAACAACAACACCTATCTATCTTTTAATGCTGAAATATGGACAGAAATAAGAGCTTCTAACAGCAACTAACATGCATGTATAGACACAGGTATTTTTTGGTCTATGACCACGGATAAACCCGGGGAAAACCGGTTTGATATATATATATGGGTAGAGCGATGATCTAAAACAGTAAATATAATACAAGATGAACCTGGTACATTAGCTACTCCAGAAAAGATGAAACTATCAAGTCCAAAGCCCGCCCGAGGAAAGGAGAGAAATGTGGAGTGCGCCCCCTGCAAAGCTGCCGGTCTGCTCGAGAACTACTGGCGAGATGTCGGATGGTGAATCCCCTCCGCAGGAATGACTGTCCTAACTGGCATGATCACTCTGTACTATCTGAATTGATGGCTAGAAACTTCTCGGGAAAGAAAGGTGTGCTAAACCCGTAAGCCCTCCTCAAGATGAAGTCTCTCGATCAAATAAAGGTATACGAAGCTGCCTCAAGCTCTTTGTCCAAAGGGAAATAGCCGGGCACGCTCTTCCCTCCTCATGCAACAAACCTCATGTTCATAGCTCAAAAGCTCCTCCTCCCATGAATAAAAGCTCTCTCATGAACTATGTGCCCCTCCTTGGCTAATTTGCCCTCTTTGGGCACCAAAAGTGAAACCTAGGATCCAGGGGATGAGATCATCCCTAATCAGGGTTGAGATCACCCAAAGAGATGAGCCTCATAACCCACTTTTGGGTTAATTCCCTAAGTCACTTTATGTCACCTCAAAATCACCAAAAATGTGATTTAATGTTCACTTTACCAAAAAGTGACATTTGCACTTTAACCAAAGTCAAAATACAAATAGACATAAAAGGACATGGAATAAAGTGCCAAATGACTTTCCCACATGTGCTAGGAGGGATAACACATGGGAACACCTCCCAAGGTACACAAATCAACACTAACTACTCCTATAATCCCCAACAAAGCAGTGTAGCTGAAAGGAAGAGCAGAGCGATTATGGAAGTTGTGAGACCATGATTCATGATCAAGATCCTACATGTGCTTATGGGCGAGAAGCGACTATGGCGGAGTTGTTTATATGCCGAGAAACGGTATCCACGCCAAGTGCACTTGGGTTCCAAGACTGATAGATGTTCATCGGAAAGAAGCCGGAGGTAAACCATCTCAACATATTTGGTTACATCGGTGTTTATCCATATACCAAAGAGAAAAGAAACAAGATGGAACCCTCAGGAAGAAGGGAATATTTGTGGGATACTTGTGAGGTATCCAAGGCCTTCGAGAATCTACATGCGGTCATGCCATATTGAGATGGTATTGACCTTTGATAGAAGAAGGCACTTAAGAAATCGAGAAGATGCAAACGAAGAGGTATATGAAGAGGAACACGTAAATCCCAGGGGCTGACGAGTCAGGTGAGGGAAGTTCCTAGAGCTGCCGAGAACACATGAAGTCATAACTTCCCACAGTGAGAGAGACTCTAAAGATCATGATATAACGAAGTTCAAGGGAACCTCCCTCAAATGACCTTCTCTCATAAAAGAAACTGCTTGGGCAAGAGAGCTTATTCAATATGGAGAGAAGTATGGTGTTCGAGAAGGAACCACAAGAGACAAGTGAAGAGACCAAAAGCCATTCTCCAGTTACGGCTTTGGTGTACAATCTACTTGATGAAGAACCACATGTTTTGAAGAGGCCATCAGGAAGAAGGAATGGCCGAGATACCATGACAAAGGAATACCAATCCATAATAAAGAAATGATGTATGGGAAATTGTTCCCGGACAAAAAGTAAGGATGTGGTATCATCAAAGTAGCTCTTCAAGATAAAACATGTTGTTGATGAAGTATTGAGAAATATAAGCAAGATTTATTAGCTCATGGCTTTTCCCAAAGGAAGGAATCGACTATGAAGAGACATTAACTCATGTAGCCAGATACACTTTGATGAGAACCATTATAGCTCACTAACGCCAAGATGAAATGGAAGTACACCAGATGGATGTGAGAGCAGGCTTTTTCTAAATGGTGTCATTGAAGGGAAGTGTATATAGAGCAGCCCAAAGGATTTGAGATCTCTAGTAGTGATTCACATGTGTTCCAACTCAAAATAGCATTGTATGAGCTTAAGCAAGCACCCAGGGAATGGTACAATAGAATTGACAGTTTCATGATGAGCTTGGGCTTTACCAGAGTAAAGCGATTCAAATCTACTTCAAGATCATGGAGAATGAATGAGTAATACTATTAGCGTATGTGGATGACTTATTCTAGCGGAGAAAAGAAAAGCTCATCGGCAGATATATGAGACTTACCCACGAGAATTTGAAATGAAAGGAATGCAGCTAATACATTACTTCTGGAGTCTTGAGGTATGTGATCCAGGAAAGAATCTTTCTTAACGAGGAAATTACCGCGATTGAAATCTTAAAGAGATTGACATGCTAGAATCTAAGATCCATGAATACACCCATGGAGCCAATTTGTTGATCGATGCCGTCGGATTTGATAGATACCCACTACGTACGGACAAATTATTGGATGTTACGATGTACGTGAACACACGGACCAGGACATTTGTTTTCACGGATGAACACCTTGGTCGGTTCCGGTAGAGCCGGGGCGTGTTCATCGAGTAGGCACCAAACATGTGATGAAACCTGTAAAGATTACGCAGTGGATTATGGTCACCATTTATGATGGAATCATGACTTCACAGCAGTGGATATCTTGATACAAATTGGTAGGGAAGCATTCGCGTGAGAAGAGCACTTTGAGATGTTGTTTCAATTTGGGATCAACTATACTTGATCTCTTATGGCGAGTAAGGAAACAATCGGTATTTAACACCGGCCACCATTGAAAGAAGAGTACATTGCCGCGTATTACGCTTTAGGCTATGAGAAGCTATAATAACTTGAAAGTTGTTGACATACCTATTTGATTTGGAGATGAGAGCAACCGCCAATTCTATGTGACAATCAAAGTTGTATTAAAATGGCAATCCACGTGTTCCCGCGGCAATTGAAACATAGAGATCACTATCATTTCATCCGCGACATGGTATGAGAGGAGCCTTGAAGCTCGATTACATTAACCGGATGAACGGGTTGTTGATGTGATGACTAAGCCTCTATCGATGTAAAAGTTTAGGAACACTGAGATAAACATTGTCTGAAAGGACCTTCCACGAAAGGGGGAGTAGATGATTCCTTGCCCGACCCTCGTTGTTAGGCGTAAAGCAAGATGGAGTCATGCTTCTGACCTCGTTGTTAGGCGGCGTAAAGCAAGATGAGTCATGCTTACGACCTCGTTGTTAAGGCGTAAAAGCATGGCCGCTATGTGATCGCGCCCGACCTCGTTGTTAGGCGTAAGCAAGATGATTATTAGCCGACCTAGTTGTTAGGCAGTAAACATAGCGTCGCTAATTCCCTTGCCAGAGCCTAGTTGTTAGGCGTAAAAACGAATGATTCCTGGCTTAAAACCTGGATTGTTAGGCGATAAGCCCGAGATGTTGATGTGTTCCTTGCCGACCTTGTTGTTAGGCGTAAAAGCAAGATGAGTCATGCCGACCCTAGTTGTTAGGCAGCGTAAAGCATGGCCGTTAGTGATTCCTCACTTAGAGCCTAGTTGTTAGGCGTAAAGCAAGATGATGATATTACGCCCGACCCTGGATTGTTAGACATAAAGCAGATGTGGCCCGACTAGCTGAGCTTCTGACTTAGCAAATTTGTGACATTGAGCTATTGTGAATAGCATGATGCCGACCCTAGTGCTATGATGAGGGTATCCATTTTCTGATACATTTTTGATGTAGATGATGATAGCATTCCTTGAGAATGATAATGTTGTTGATGAAGAAAACTTAGATGACGTAAATGTGCTAGACAATGGTTCAAGATGATATTAGCCAATCGCATCCTCGGATGCCTACGTGTTCTGCAAACCTCTCGCGTCTTTGATGAAGAATACCCTTCTTGTTAGGGGAGTGTTGAAATAATGTAAGCTGCGAAACATTCTTATTATTATTTGTTATTGGATTAAAATCCCATTCTGCGGATTAATCATGTCATTATTATTATTATTGTTATTGGATTAATCCCATTGAGGATTAATCATGTGTCAATTGTATGGACCAAATCCCTTTAGCAGTTGGTCATCGGACAATTACAAAAGGAAGAATAAGAAGTCAGCCCAGTGAGTTATGATGGAAGGGCTAGAATTAATTAAGGTGGGTTTACCCACCCAGTGAAGGATTGGCCCTACTAGTTGTGACCCTTCCTGCGTGCCCGATCGATATAAATAAGAGGCTAAACCTCCGCTAAAACCACACAACTCACTTGCTCCATTCTCTTAGCAGAACCTTGGTACAATTATCGGTTAGAGAGGAGAAAGAAGAGTGCATCTCTTAGGGAGGACTTCTGTGTGTGGTTTGAGTTATCTGCTTGAACATTGTATAAGCTATTTATGATAAAGGGAAGTTTTGTTGGGTTTTCTTCCCATAGGGTTTCAGGATAAATGTTGTGTCTCTTGTAGATTGGGTTTTCTTCCCCTAGAGGGTTTCCCAGGATAAATGTTGTGTCTCTTGTGAATGTGTATTTCTCAGTGATCTTGTTCTTATTATGCTCTTATCTAATGAAATGCAAAGAACTATAATAATGGCATAAACATTAACAAAATACCCAAATAAAACTCACTAGATCTATGATAAGACTACCACAAATCTACCAAAGCAAAATACTTTGTTTGGAATTCATACTCTAGATCTATGAGCTAAGCATGCACAAGAACAATGAACAAGAACAAGATCACCTCAATATTTGATAGATGGCACCAAGAAGACTCTCAACACCATGGATCCTCCAAAGATTTCTTTATTCGCCACAAAAGGTTGTTGCAAATACTTGCAGCAAGCTTTACATAAGAGCAAGAGCCAAAAGAAGAAAAAGAGAAGAGTAGGAGACGAGCGATTTTGGCATAGTAACAATACACTGAGAATAGATGTGTAATGAGGGTGGGGAGGCCTTGTTTTATACTTGGGAGCCAAGAGTGACCCCTCTTGGATGCTCTCCAAGTGTCAATCCCTAAGAATTATTGAGCATCTCAAGGAGGGGCGCAACTCTAGGGTTTTAGTCATGTTAGGGCTGTCGGGGATGAGTGAGGGGGGAGGGGAAACACCTTTTAGCTCACCCAATCATCTAATCAAGACACTAGGAGGGCGCACTTAGGCTTAGGGGGGTGTTTTCTATTTAATTTTTGAGTTGGGACAACTTACTCATCAAGGGGGGGTGCAAATCCCCTAGGGAAGTGAGTGATGTGAAGTGATGGCTAGGTGTGAGGGGTTGGGTAAGTTAGAAAGTGGTCTTCTAACTTATGAAAAGGATTAGGAAACCTTTCCCACTCTTTCTCAACTCTCATTGCTCATTTTTTACAAAAATTGACATTTTTGACTTCGTCAATTAAGCAATTAAATTGCTGACTTCGACTGACTTAGACTCCTCATGGACAATGACCTAGCAAAACTTGTCCATTTGAGTTGAAACTTGGTCCAAGGGTGTAGGGGGTCTCATTCCATTTTTTTTGAGTACTCACACCACTATCAAAAATTCCAAGGACCTTGTTTTAACATTTTTACATCAAAAATAATTAAAATTACCATTAACTAGGTAATTTTAAAAATTAAAAAAAAAAATACTTAGACCCGATGGAATTCCGCAAGACTCTAGGAGATGTCTAGCATGGTCATTTACAATATTCCTAGACCCTAGTCACCCATTGGGCTCAATCATTAGGACGTCGTTCACCACTTTGAAGGATTATTGTGGGAGTGAAAAACTCAAGGGTAATTAAAAAGACTGGTTAGGCCAAATTAATTACCTTAGGAAAAAAAACACTCGATCAAAGTACTTCCCTAATGATAAATTCCTAGGTAACTAACCTACAATATGATCCATGCAGACCCATTACATTATTATCCCACGTAGGGGAGTGGAAATTCTAGTTACAAAAAGAAGTGTTGCGGGCAAAATTTCCATGTAGAACCAATAAGTCTTCAACTTTGTTGCACCATCAAGTACATAGCTTCATGGCACATGGAGTTGACCCCCTAGTCGAAATAGGTGGTCAACACAACAGAGTGACGAAATATGTATAGGCCTGTTGAGAGTGGAAGAAGAGACCTGGTCGACAAAGGAAAAAAGAGGCCTATGAGATTCATTAAGAGACTTGTTCATGCTAAGTGACATGAAATGGCCTAAATGGCATACATGAATAGAGAAAGCTCTATGATGCAAACACAAATAAGAAGAAACATAGGGCATCATAATAGCAACTAAAGTGTGAAGAGAAAAGTGTGGTGTAGATGACTTGCAGAATAAATCTGTAACATATGCAGAGCACACAGACATAGGGAAAATAGACCCATGTCAAACCCTCATGAAAGAAAAAAATCACATGGTTTACAATACAAATCTATAACAAATGCAGAGAACGCAAATGTAAGGCAAATAGACCTGTATCAAAGTTTCAAACCCGCACGAAAGAGAGAAATCACTTGATTTACAGGAAGAATTTATGCCCTAGGTAGAGGATGTTGAAATATTGTAACTACAAAGAGTATTTTGTTTATTATTGATGTATTATTCATTAGATTAATCCCCTTTTATTGTAAATGACCAAATCCCCTTTTGCGAGTTGGTCAAACCTTAATTGTAATATGCTAAATGAGAAGTCGGCCCTGCCAGTGAAAAGACACACCCCATAATATATTAAAGTGGTTTTAACCACCCAGATTGAGAAGTCGGCCCTGCCAGTGAAAAGACACATCAGTTCAACATCCTGCCAGATTGTATAAATAAAGGAGGCTAGCGCCTCATTTGTACATACACGCACTTGTTCATCAGAGCGCAAGTTTGGAGCTGCAGTTGGAGAAGAAGAGAGAGAGAGAGAGAG
>SNQJ01S0080125.1:25581-38699 GCA_010110895.2 Picea sitchensis | reverse complement strand
GATGTGTTGCACCTGCACAAATTGATCCCACCACATGGATGCTTTTCCTTTCAGTTGATACATTGCAATTCTTCCTTTTGCATGGGCGGAATAATTCTACAGTTGGAAGTATTTCTTCATGCCAAGCAACCAGGTCTTGGCATCTTCCTCCTTCTTGTGTTCTCCATCGAATGTTGGAGGCTTAATCTTGTTCATCTCTCCTTTGAATTCCTCCTTTCCAGATTTTTTATGTTTTCTGGTAGGGGACGGGCTTGAACTACTGTGTGTCTTCCTGTCAGAAGGTTTTTGGGAGCGACTAAGATGTCGGCTACCACTCCTTGACCCACTTCTTCTCCCATGGGTTCTGCGACTCTCCGTCATACTTGAGTCTCTTCCCTTCTCGAGTTTCTTCTCTATTCTTTCCAGGCTCTTCAAAAATTTTAAGTTTAGTGCACCCTGCCGATCCCTAACTTTCATAATCTTTCGGCTATCAGCTCGGTGAGCCTTGGCCTCTCTTTGCAATCCTTCAATGATTTTCATTATGTGTTATTCCTTATCCTTTTCTTTTCTGTGCCTGTTGGAATTCGATCCTTCCACTCCCGTATTGACATCCTTTCCTTCCCGTTCGTCTTCCGTTTCGGGGGTAATATGCACTTTTCCCCACTCCATACTCGGCGTTTAACTAGAATCCTGACCTTCGTTGAACTCTGCACACGCAATCTGTGCAATTAAATTCGAAGTTTGTCAGGCCATTACTCCTTCTGAAACTATTCATAACATTTATAACTAATATGAACAAGAACAAAAGACATTTCGATTCCAATAAGTTTTCTGAGTTCTCATTCGGCTCTGCAATTTCAGGACTTCATTTTTTGGGGGTTTTCGAAGCTTTCATTTTCGGTACTTTGAAATTTCGGGACTTCGGGTTTTGGGGTTTCGGCCCACAAGGCTTTCAAAATTGCTTTCCTTTCCAACCCCTGACTTCTGAAATTTTGATTTACATCACCCTCCGGGCCCACATAGTACAGTGGTCACCCACAACTAGAGTGGCATGTGGTACGTTCACAAGGGTCCACGTCACTTTTAACGACGTCAACGGGTCCCACCTCTCTCACTTCTATTCTCGGCCTATTGGCACGTGGTACATCTCCATGTGTCCACGTCCATTTCTAGTAACATCCAACGGTCAGATATTTCTCAGATCTATGACGCAGATCCTTTCGGCGTTTTAGGCTTCCAAATGCTGATGCGCTCTAACTCTCGTTAGCCCTCCGGCTAAACTCGTGGTTCACACGACCTCCCTTTGTATGACCACAGTCATACCTCCTATCGGGGTTTCGGACTTTCCAATGCCGAAACACATATGTCCTCAGGATTCACGATTCCCCGAATCCCAATTCCCCGATGGATGACTCTCCTTCTGGAACTTTCTCGACTGCCTTGATCTCGGCCACACGTCCCCAAAAATGGACGGTCCTCGTCGCTTATTTCTATTTTGTGATTTCAATTGTCCCCGGTATCTCATCTCCAGGATTCACGAAACACCGAACCCCGATGTGCCGATTTGACTTTTCTATCAAGACTTTCCCCGATGACAAAATCCTTTATCAACTCAAAACCCCGGTAGCCCGTATACCGACAGGTCTCTCGATCTCTGCCACGTGTCTCAACTGTTGGATGGATCGGATCAAATCTCAGGACTTCACCTAGTGCAAGGTAAAAAACGCTCACCTATGTGAGTCCGGGTGTCCGAATCTCCGAATTGGACGATCGCGCGACACGTGTCCTTCCTTAGACGGACAAATCAGATTCCCTCTCGCTATTTCAGAACTTGAAATGTCCCGAGCTTCTCGACCTCAAGAAATCCGATATCCCGAACGCCGATATCTCGATAAGCCAACTCCTTTCAGGAATTTCACCCTCCTGTTCATGAAGCTTTAAAACTCCGTGCAACTATCTACCGATCCGACGACTGTCAGCTAATTTGCTCAAGATCTGACGACTCACAAGGGTTCGCCTTCCCTCCCGAACAGATCCTAGAGCTTCCACACCACCGGTGTGGAGTCCTCTCTCCCTGTGGACTCATACCACAATGGTTGCGGTTTCATAACGCCGCTATACCTCCTGAGCTTTAAAAACTCGTCAAGTAACTCCTTGACATTTTGGAGTAAACCAGGGTCCGAAATTGGCCTTCCAGACCCAATTTCTCTTCTCATTCTCGATCCAAAAACCGCTCCACTGGCCCATCTAGGCTCAGTGTTGAAACCTTCGCTCTGATACCAATTTATAGCACACCCATTTTGGAACTCTAGGCTTACTCGTGCTTTGATACCAATTTGTAGCACAGCCATTTCGAAACTCTGGGCTTATTCATGCTCTGATACCAATTTGTAGCACACCCATTTCGGAACTCTGGGCTTACTCGTTCTCTGATACCAATTTTTACACACCATTTGTACCAAGCTCATATAGATATCATATATCCCATGCCTTTAAAAAAATAAACACATTTAACTCAGAGTAAAACATATCATTATTGCTAAATTAAACAATCCATAGCATTCCATATTAATTCTTATACACAGCGGAAAACATGATAACATTTACAGTAGAGACATGATAAAATGTGATAAAATAGAGTTAGACACTTATCTTGTAACAATGGTGGGATCCACCAACCAAATGCAGGCCTTCCATGAACCTCCTAGCCTTAGACCACACTGCTCATCAACTCAGCAGTGGGTCACCTCCGACCTGGGACTAAGCTCCACCCCAAGGCAAGGAATCTAGGTTCAGGCTGAGGTTACAGGGAAAATAGTCACACACAACCACAAGGACGAAATGCTCTCCCAGGAATCTCCCACGCTCACTGCCCATAGACCCTCATTCCCCACATGCCTGTTCCACCCTAGGAGAATGCACCTTCTTTGTCACCTGGACAGTCCTTCGACTGCCAACCTTCCTTACCTTGGGTTACAGGAACAGACCGAACCGGAAGTCTCCAGGCTGTATGGCAGCTACAGGGTTCCTTCCAGGAGTTCTCTCTTTCCCTTGCGCACTCTCTTACCTGGAGAGAGTTGCTCACAGGCCAACAAGCCTCACGCAATCCAGTACTACGTAGTCTCAACAATCCCATGGGAAAATAGACACAGGCTTTCCAAAAACTGGATTCGGCAATCACAGGATGGCTTCACAGTCATGGCTTCAGAACAGGGAATGCTCACATAGGCTCGCTCAGCTTTCCCGAAAAAGCAAGAATCTTCCCCAAAATCAACACAGGCTTCTCGTAGGCTGGGGTTACATGCACGGGATTTCTTAGAATCAGACATAGACATTCTAGTCATAGGGTCTCACGGAGGTTCTCTACAGGAGTCGGGTTAGTCATACTGCTCAGAGCTCCGTATGCATTCAGACAATCTGGTGGAATGGAATCCTCTCACGGCTCACCCTGGCCATTTTATTCGCATGCACCAGGGTTGACACTTGTCACCCATGGAACTGCATGCGTTCCACTAGCACACGTTCCTCCCACCACTTGGGAATTCATGTGTCCTTCCAAAAGGACTTAGGATAAAAACATATGATGCACATATCTTTTGGAAATAATATTAAAATATTATTCCCAGGCTTAAGCCCCCCCTAGGCTTATCCCCTAGGCTCAACACTTAGCCCCTTTCCACCTTCCAACCCCTAATTCCTTTCCCACTCCGTGGATGCTCAGTCCCCCTTCACTCATTCATCATGGTCGGTCTGCACCTGGTGGTGTTTATATTTTATTAAGTGTTCTGCATGATTACATATAAAACAACAGGCTCCTGGCCTTCAATACTCAAGCTCCCTAGCCTAACAACACATAAGCCTCCAGCTTATGAAAACTTGGCTCACCAGCCTATAAAACATAATTACAATTCCTTTCCAAACATGGTTTACAACGGGGCTTGGCCTTGGGAACACTACACAAAGCATTGTGCATTTGACTAACAGTCTAGCGTGTCAAAATTGGACAACACATCATTTTGTACTTGACAATTTACTGATACAGACATAATAGTCCATACTGGAGAAAATCATGTAGACATGTTTGTAACAAGTTCTTTCTCTCCCCTCCCTACGAACCCAGTTGCAGGGTTGATCTTCACACCCAGCTGAAGATATTACAATCCAGAAGGCTCTTGTACCCAACACTTCTCTCTCTCACAATACTCTTCTCTCAGCCAACTCAATATCAACAGTAACAATAAAAACACATCAACCCAAAATTACCAACCCAACCTAGGCCCTTTAGACCTCTATTTATACTTTACAATCATTCACTGACATCCTTAGGCTGAAACCTAAGTGTCCAAAACCCTAGATACCAAAACCCTAAGTGTATAAAACCCTAGGTCAATTTGACCCATGTTTTTCAGGGCTTCGCCAGCCTGTCTTTCCTTCTTTCTCATGTGATACTCCAAAGTATCTAATGGTGGATTTTTCCTCTTTCTGAGTCATCCATGATCCTTCTTCCTTTCTTATCATTCATCTCTGATCTCCTTGTCCAACGACTTTCTTTCTCGGGTTTCGCTCCATCATTTCTTCTCTTTTGCTCACTTCGACATAGTATTAGTCATTGTGTCTTCTCTGAAGTTCACTTTTCCCCTTTTCTTCCTTATTCTTCGCTTCCTTCCATAACCAAGGGCCAAAAGGCTCCAAACATTCACCTGTGACTTGTCCCGAGGCACTTTGATCTGACTATTCTATTGTACTTTAACTTCGGACTGCGCAGTGCAGCCTTTTCTTTCTGCTTTATGCCTCCTCTTATTCCTTGTGCAGACTGTCTTTTCTTTGTTTGGTACACAATTTCAACTGCACCTAGTCCCTAGACCCTTGATCTGTTTGATTTTACTGAGAGTTGCGAGGTAGCTAGTTGTCATAGTACAACTTCAGTCGACTCCCATTCACTAGTCCTTCCTTCCATTCTCCATTCAACGTCTTCAGTTTTGCATCTCCTCCTTCTGTAACATAGGTGATCTCGTATGGCCCCAATCAATGCGTTTTGAACTTCCCAGGATGCTTGATGAACTTGTTGTCATAAACTAGCACTAGATCTCCTTGTCTAAATGTCTTCTTCTTGATGTGTCTGTCATGATAGGCCTTCTCTCTTTCCTTCTGTACTTGCTGATGGAATCCTGCAATGAATCTATCTTCCTCAAGTTCGACCAATTGCGCAAGTATTTCTTGAACATCTCCAGTATCATCCATACCCATAAAGGAAACAATTCTTAGGCTTCATACCAAATACTCTATTGGTACAATAGCTTCAATACCATAGACCAACTTAAAAGGGTTCTGCATTGTCATCTTCTTCCACATGGTTCTATAGGCCCATAATACTGCTGGTACTCTTAAATCCCAATCATCCCTGTTCACACACCATATCTTGGTTAGTGTTATTTCCAAAATCTTTTTGAATGCTTCAATTGTCCCATTTGCTTGTGGATGATACGGTGTGCTCTTCTGATGGTGGACTGCAAATTCTTCAGTCAATGTGTTCCTTGATCGCTCATGAGGATCTTTGGGCATCCAAACCTAGTTATGATGTCATCAAATATGAAGCGCACAGTTGTAGTTGCACTACAATCCTTAACTGCTCGAGCTTCGGCCCATCTAGTCAAGTACTCTATTGTTTTGATTATGTACCTTTTTCATGTGTGCTTTCTTGGTGGATTTATAGGTCCAACAAAGTCAATGGCCCATTTCTCGAATGCTTGTAGGGTCAATTGTGGTGCCAATGGAATTTCATCTCTTTTAGATGGTTTCCCAACCCTTTGGCATACATTGCAGGCTCTGGAATAGTCCTTAGCATCTCTGTGTAAGGTAGGCCACCAAAGGCTAGCTCTTAGGACCTTCTGCACAGTTGCTTTCCCTGCATAATGTCCTCTTGCGATGCCTTCATGAGATTCTGTGAGGATCAGCAGGCGTTCTACCTCCATAACACATCTTTGCAAGATCTCATCCGGTCCCATATTGTATAGCTGACCGACTATGAGTGAAAATTCTGCAGCGCGCACCACTAGTTATTTCTTTTGGGGAATTATGTACTCGTTAGGTGCCATTCTAGTTGACATGAATCGGACTATGTCTGCAAATTGATCATCGATATTTATAATAGCTAGGAGTTGTGCATCTGGAAGTGTATCTTCCAAATTAGTGGGTTCTTCTCCATGTTCCAACCTCGACAAGTGGTCAGGACCCTTGTTCATTCTTCCTGGTTTTACTATGATCTTAAAATCATACTCTTGAAATAGAAACAACCATCTGCATATCCTTCCCCCCAACACTAGCTTGTTGACTAGGTACTTCAGTGCAGAGTGATGAGTAAAAATTTTAAAGTGTCCTCCTAACAAATAGTGGAGAAATTTTTGTAATGCGTACACCATGGCTAATCCCTTTCTTTTTGTAGTGGTATAATTAATCTCAACTATGAATAACTTTTTGCTAGAAAATGCTAGAGGATGGTCAATATCACCTTCTCTTGGTTGTGCTAATATGGATCCTAAAGCAATAGAGGATGCATCGACATGTACATGAAACTCCTGGGTCTAGTCTGGAAAAGCCAAAATGGGCGCATTAACCATTTTCTCTTTCAGTGTGTTGAAGCTCTGTTGGAATTCTTCAGTCTAACTAAACTGACAATCCTTCTTCAATAGCTTCTCCATGAGTGTTGTGATCTGAGCATATCCCTTAATGAACTTCCTATAGTAGCCTGTGTGTCCCAACGCAGTGCACAATTGTTTAACTGTTGTAGGAGGGGGTAGATCAACTATAATGGCTATCTTGGATGGATCTACCGGTAATCCTTGCTTACATACAATATGTCCTAATAAAACTCCAAATGGGGAAAAAAAAATTCACTTCTTTAGATTCAAATCAATTTGACATTTCCTCCATTTATCCAACATTAGCCTTAGACATTCAATGTGATTCTTCAATAAACTAAAGACAGTCCAATGATCAAAATATGCTTCTAAACATTTATGCAAAAACTCATTGAATGCTTCGACCACCACCCTAAAAAATATGGCTAGGGCATTCTTCAATCCAAATGGTATTATTGTATATTGGTAGGACCCCCATTCTGTTGAAAATGTGGTCTTGTGGCGATCTTCCTTGACAATCCGGATCTGATGGTATCCTGAAAATCCATCTAAAAAAGAATATACCTCCCGGTCTCCCACATTATCTAACACTTCGTCAGTGAATGGTGTAGGGAAGGGGTCATGTAAACAAGCATCATTCAGCTTCCGGAGGTCTACACATATTATGATCTCTCATGTCTTCTTGTCGTGTACCACCATAGGGATAATCCACTCTTATTCTTCCACTGGTTCTATAATCCCTACTTCCAGCATTCTTTCAATCTCAATCTTCACTTTCTCCTTATATTTCCGGTTCAATCTGTAAGGTCTCTGTTTGACTAGTCTAGCATCTGGCTTTAAGGGAATCCTCATCTCTCCCATAGGCCCTTTAATGCCCTTCATACCAGTTAAATTGGATGGAATCAATTCCTGATACTCGTGCAGTAACTCAGTAATCTTGTCAATGGTGGCAGCATCCCAATAATCTTCGATATTGGCAAGCTTCGGTGTCTCCTCTGTTCCAATATTGAATTTCTTAATCTTAATTGTTTGTCCAATAAATGGAAACTGAATTCCTGGTCCTTCCACATCTCTCTGGTCTTCTGTTTTTGTGATGTTTACTTTCCTTGGGTCATCATCTTCATCTGCATTAATGTTGTAACAGCCTTGCAGTTACTGGAGAGGCGCAGTCCATTAATCCTCTTCCTATTCTAAGGGAAGGATGGACACCTCCTCGAATACTTTTTGTCTCACAATCTGTAATTCTTGATCTACTGATGAAAATTGACTTTCAAATAGGAATGTAGTTATAAAATTCTAAGTCATACCTTCCCAATCCGTAGTGATGAGGCACAACTCTTCTTGGAGGTACCAGTTGATAGGTAACATGTCTAGCATGTTGATGAATTTGTGTACCCACTGTTCTTGTGTAATGTCACTCCAAGCCTCCTCGCAGCTTCGCACATGGTCCGTTGGGAAGCTTTGACCCGTGTAGAAAAATTTGCAGCCTTCTACCTGTGTTGAGAACCTCATTGTCATTAAGGTACGACACTGTATCCAGTTTGTAATATTACTTTTATGTGTCCCCCACCATATCACTGGTGTGGATTTCATGGCCTCATCCATGGCTAGTAATCTTTGTTGTATTGGTAAATTCTCCTCAAAGTCCGACAAGAATGTTTCTAAAGGAGTCAAACCATCAAAGGTGGGTAACTTACTTACTGTTGTGCCAATCCAACAAACTTCTCTGGTTAATCTAGCACATCTTCTTGTGGATACTTCGTACATATTATTTTTTTAGTTCTTCAATGCTTCTTTTGAATCTGATGAACATGCTCTCTCACGTCACCAGCTTAGATTCCCATTGGCTGTAGAATTAATGTAATCATGTTGTCTTGCAGTTAGCTTGTAGAATTTTTCTAGTGCATATGTGTAGTCTTCTTCTCTTATGGGCTATGTGTATCGCTGACCTTCATTGGGATCTAAACGTGCAATGACCCTAAGACCATCACCTTCAAAAGTCATACGTCTCTTCTTTAAGTAAAAAAAAATAGATTTATTGAAGGCCCAGTCAATTCCCAACAACGCGGGGTAGGGGCAACTATCATCAACTATTTCAATTACCTCAAGATCTGCAAATGTTCTTACTTTGTCGATGTCCACAGAGACATGCTCCAATCGTCCAAATGGGCTGACAGCTTGTTGATGATCCATCCTAATCCTGGTAGGGGAATATATCAACTTTGGTTTTCCCATCTGTGCCCAAGTTTTCTTCGTCATGACATTGACCTCCGACCCTAAGTCGAGGACCACATATTATATCTCATACTCTCCTATTTGAGCATTCAAATGTAATTCCTTATTTTTCCTTCTCTTTTTACCAATTTGGTGTATTTCCCTATTTAGTAAGGGATCTATCTTTCCTAGATCATATTTTCTTATTAAATTTTGTAACTCTTGTACGGTGCTTTCATCCTAAATCAACTTAATACAAGTATGTAAAAGGTCCATGAGCTTTCTTACCTCTTTTCCTTCTCTTGGAGAAGCAGACTAGTCAAATGCGTGAGGCATTCCATACTCTCTTACTTCTGGTCTTGTCTTTGATGAATAACCTTAGTCTCCTCTAAATTATTTCCATGTTTCCTCAAACATTTGTCTTCCTTTCTTTGCATCAAAGGCTTGGGTCTTCTCTGCAGCTTTCCTGATTCTTGAATCTTCTGTAATCTTCCCTTGGGTTAGTTTGTCTTCTCCTGTAACAAAGCTTCCTCTATTTATAACAACAACTCTAGGGTATTATCCGCAAGGTTCAGAATAGATCAATTGCACTTGCGGGTTTTGCTAAGGTCCTCATCTTTCTTGAAGCTTAGCTAGCAGTACAAGACAATCTTTTATAACATGGTCAAATGAGTTGTAGTAGCTGGAAGTAGTACAAGGGTTCTGAAAATCCCTTGCAAGGTGTCCAGGTTGTGCAAAGTTATAACAGATGATCTACCCTGGGCCTGGAACCATTCCTCCTCCTCATCCTCTTCCTCTAAATTGTGAGGATTGAAGTTTCCTCTCCCAAGAGAGTTATACTATGTATAATTTCCTTCTTGATGTACTCCGCCTTAGATATTATATATGTCTCTTGACCTTTCATGCATGAGATCATAATCCCTACAATCCCTATCATCATGCCCTATAGACTTACAGAATGTATAGTACAAATCCATAGGTGTATGAACATACTTTTTCATATAATATCACTCACTAGTGCGATGTCTGTTTCTGCATACCTCACACCAGGGTAAGGTGACTTGATTCAAGGGGCTCAGAGCTCTAGAAGCCAAGTATTCATTGAATAGAGGGCACTGTTCCTTTTCATGACCTTATGATTTGCATCTAACACGCCATATATCTTCTCTTTTATCTTTTCCCTTGTCTTTCTTCATACCTTTGACCTGCGGAGACAAACTAGTTAGCTAACTCAGGATCTGACTCATACCTGAGATAGATTCTCCCATAGGGGCTGATTCAAGCTTCATGCCGATCTCCAATGCCTCAGCCTATGAAGAAATCTTCTATTGCATCAGGGGAACTCTGATGTGTGGTAGGAGGGAAGCAATGAACCATTCTTTTTTTCGTTCATCTAGGATCTGGAAAGTTAATGGGCCTGTCAATGTTTTGAATCTCTGATTGAATTCCCACACGGGTTCAACCACCTTTTGGTTGATCTCTTTCAACTCTATGATACATTGGGATTCTGATTTAGGTTTCTTAAATTATGCAATCATCATGTTCTGGATTTGATTCAATGTCTTAGGTTGTGCAAGTCCTTGGACAAGCTTCATGTACTAGCTCAGTGCGCGATCTCTGAGAGTTGTAATGAACTGGGTTCTTTTGAGAGCTTCATATGTAACATTATTAATGTTACATACAACTTCACACATGAACCAATGTTTATTAGGATCTTCAGATCCATATCCCTTAAATATAGGAAGTCTCATATCATCTTCCATAGATATTACTAGGGTTCCTAACTGAATATGTAGTAGACTACTATGGACAGTGCTCTGGATGCTCTGGTGACTGGGATTACTCTGGTTGCTTAATATTGAATCAACATGAAGGATATTAGTACTTACTTCAATGGTCTGTGCGATTTCTGAGCCTTTAGGTCTTCCTTGTCGAAGCTCTTTAGCTTTTCCTTCCTCTATCCTAGTGGGTTCTGAATGTTCTTCATCTGTCATATCTTCTTCTTCTCCACTGTAGAAACCCTCCTCCCCATAGTTCTACTTAAACAAGTTCGCAATATGGAATTCTCCGAACACTTTCCCACTGCGCATATGTCCAGCTTCTGTGTCGATGTCGTTGTCTGAATTTTTGAACATTAGCCTTTCCGGATCCAACCAATCTATTATATCTTCAATATGTTCTTCTCATGCAACAACATCTTGAGTCTCAGCTTCAAGAATTGTAAAAATTTTCCTCTGGGTCCTTTAAAGAAATATCTCTCGGCTTGGTTGTATGACTCTACCCTGTCAACAACAAACTCTGTGATGTACCCTCCAATGGTACTATCAAACCAATGATCTACTGCTCGTGATACAGTGTTATCAACTTCCTTGACCTTCTTGATCAACTTCGACATCCAAACCACAGGAAGTCTAGATTGGATCTCGAACTGGGTATCAGCTAATCTAGCTAGCCACTCGTATAACTCTTGATGGATTCCTCCAAATACTATCTCGTGTATATCAGTAAAAATATGCTTCTCCAACCAATCCTCTGAACTAAGATTAGGGTTCTTGTTCTGGGCTTCAACGAAGTCCTTTTCTTGATATTCTATCCACTTTTGAGTTTCTGTCTTCGATGGAAACCACCTTGGCATTCCCTTAAAAATATTCCTCTCTCAATAACAGAACCATTTGTTGGCACGACGGTAGACCCGGGTTTCAACTCCAAGAGCTCACCAACAAGCCCTAGCTACTGGCCCTTTTGGAAATGCCTGCGAAGAAGATGCAGTCTCACCCGAAGCATCTATGAGGGGGTTGCAGGATAGAGATGTCTACATCCAAGGGGAATATCAAGTGGATCTAACACAGGAACAACACAACATTCATATATCACTTATCATCTTGATCTACTCCATGCATCTATCAGATATACCTTAGCAATGCAATAACAGTATATGAAGGACAAATACAAAATACCAATCATACACAACACAAAATATATATGGTTCACCATCTCTCTAGGGCTACATCCACAGAACTGTGCTATATTATATGGATGTAAAGCATATAGTTCTTGTCTTCGTTCTGAGCTAGCAGATCTTCTCTTCTCCTATCCTTCTCTCCCCTCCCTACACACTGAGCTACAGGGTTGATCTTCACACCCAGCTGAATATCTTACAATCCAGAAGGCTCTTGTACCTATCACTTCTCTCTCTCACAATACTCTTCTCTCGACCAACTCAATATCAACAGTAATAATAACAACACATCAGCCCAAAAGTACTAATCCAACCTAGGCCCTTTATACCTTTATTTATACTTTACAATCATTCACCGACATCCTTAGGCCAAAACCTAAGTGTCCAAAATCCTAGATACCAAAACCCTAGGCGTCTAAAACCCTAGGTCAATTTACCCGTGTTTCAGGGCTTTACCAGCATGTCTTTCCTTCCTTCTCGTGTGGTGCTCCAAAGCATCTAATGGTGGATTTTTCCTCTTTCTGAGTCATCCACGATCCTTCTTCCTTGATTATCTGTCATCCTTGATCTCCTCATCCAACAACTTTCTTTCTCGGGCTTCGCTCCATCTTTTCTTCTCTTTTGCTCACTTCGACCCAGTATCAGTCACTGTGTCTTCTGCGAAGTTCACTTTTTCCCTTTTCTTCCTTTTTATTCACTTCCTTCGATAACCAAGGGCCAACACCTCCCCTTATTTTTTCACTATCCTCAATGCAACTCATTTACACAACATCAAAAGGATTTTCAAAATCTTAAAAAAGATGTAGGTATTATGCATGCATAGTGTATTTGTGCTCCCATGTTGTGTCCTCAGGCCCGTACCAAGTCCATTGAACCTTTACAAGCCTTATGGATTGATTCCGGAGCTACTTTATTTTCCGGTCCAGTATGCACAGAAGATGCACTTGTAAAACACCTTCTTGCTCCACCTGAATCACGTTCCAATCAATCACATGATTAGCATCAAGTATTAATTTCTTGAGCAATGAGACATGAAAAATGTTATGAATAGTCATGCATGTAGGGAATGCAAGCATATAAGCTAATGGTCCAATCCGTTCTAGAATTTCAAACAACACATAATATATGGCTACCAACTTGGAACAGTTTCCCAGCTTCAAGGAACTTCTATTGGCTTTCACCTTCAAGAAAACATGATCCCCCACTTTAAATTCCTTGTAAGTTATGTTCTTGTCAGCATAGATTTTCTTCCCGTCTTGGGCAGCCTTCAAATTCTGTTTAATCTTCATCATTTTCTCTTCCATTTCCTTGAGCAACTTTGGCCCAAT
>SNQJ01S0080125.1:2259-17597 GCA_010110895.2 Picea sitchensis | reverse complement strand
CCTAGTTTAAGTTCAAAGAACTCTTTCATCTTCTTGTCATAGTATCTCTTTGCTAAGTACTTATTTTCAAAAAGGTTCTTGAATTCCTTCCAAGTCACATTTTTGTCCTTGGGGCATTGTACTTGCACCAATTGATCCCACCATATGGATGTCTTTCCTTTAAGTTGGTATATTGCAATTCTTCCCTCTGCATGAGAATAATAGTTTTGCAATTGGAAGTACTTCCTCATTCCTAGCATCCATGTCTCATCATCTTCATCCTTCTTATGCTCTCCATCAAAAGTAGGAGGTTTGATATTATTCATTTCACCTTTGAACTCATCCACCCTAGACCACCTATGTTTCCTGATAGGGGATGAAATTGAGCTACTTTGTTCTCTCCTATGGGAATTCTTTTGGGAGTGTTGGTGATGTCTTCTACCACTTCTTCGTCTTGTTTCCTCATCAGGGAACTTGTGGCTTCCTAATTTTTTGGAGCCACTCTCCTTATCCAACTTCATTTCAATTCTTTCCAAGCTCTTCATTAACTTCATATTGAATTCTTCTTGTTGCTCCTTGGATATCTTAAGCCTTTCGTTATCTTCCTGGTGAATTTGGACATCTTTTTACAAATTCTTAATGATTTTCATCAGGCTCACTTCTTTATCTATTTCTTCTCCATGCCCATTGGAGTTTGTTCCTTCAATTCCCAAATGGACATCCATTCCTCTAGCTTCATTCTCCGAACTAGAAGCATCCTGTGCCTCCTCCATTTATTTTCAGTATGGAATAATTTGGTTTGGTTCTATTAATTGTTAACCCTGTAAAATGTGCAGTCAACCGAATTTTGTCAGGTTATTAGACTTAATAATTCTCCAAAATAACATAAACAATCTGATTGAACAAAATAATATCAGACTCTATTTTCTACGGGTCTTTGGTGGATCAAGAATCTCAATGGCTCTATCTCTGAGCCCTGTTATGTTCTACAATTCACTTTCGGGTGTAACCCCCTTTTTCTTCAGCCCTCAATTCGCATGTTACCAACTACTAATAGTTGGGTGCTTATCTAGAGCCTTGAAACTTCAAGGCTCTGGAGCATCAGAGGTTTCCATTTTCACATGTTACAAACCTCACAGAAAATTGAACGATGATTTCATGGAGGACGGTGGATCTACGATCCACATTCTCTGTTAAGATCTATGGTGGATAGGAGCTTCGGGACTCCAGCTTCAATGATTTCCAAATCTCTAAGAGTGTCAAATATGTGAACTTGTGAAGTGGGGTGGATCAACAGTCGTCTGCTTCCCAACATCCTGCGGTTGATATTTACTATGGAAATCTGGGATTCAGGGTTTATGGATTGTGCATACTCTCAACATTCCAAAGTGCCAAGTCTTTGGACTGCTGCATTTGTTGCCAAGTGTCATTTTTTGATAAACAGTCGAGATTTAATCCATCCCTCTAGTCTTCGAGACTTCAAAGCTTTGATGTTCTGGGACTTCAGAGCATTTCACATCTGCACACAACAAAACTCTTGAACTATGAATATCTGAATACTTCCACGTCACCCCTGGGACATCACCACGTTACGTTACTTTAGCGCTACGAAAATTCAGGGATTTATTCCTCCCATTCCATCATGAACCATTTCTTCCAGAGTGTCAAGTATCTGGACCTTGGGATCTGACACCATGCATCCCCTGTGACCAATGGTTGGGATTAACTCTAGCCTCCGAACCTTCAGGACTTATATACCCAATTCTAACTGTAACACCTTTCCTCCAGAATACCAAGCCTCCAAACTTCATGATATGGTGCCACACGTCTATTGGGTTCAAGTTATTGTGGGTCCAGTCTAGTTAAATTCTTCACCAAGGTTTTAGCTACTTTATGTATTCATCAGGGCCCCACTACCCATGCTAGAGAGGAGTTTCATGTGGTAGAATATTGGAAATAGACATGTGGCCCAATATGGTGGATGACAAGTGTCACATTCTAACTGGCATTTCAATTTTCAAAAGTTTCTTAAATCACTGACACATGGAACACATCCCATGTGTCCATGTCATCCCTAGTGATGTCAGCAAGCCACGTCACTTCGATACTTCGAGCTTCGAAATATTTTACACTTGCACACTCCAATTCTCCCGAACTTTGAACTCTCAAACTTCTTTACTTTTCAGGTTCCAGATGGTATAGGTGTCAACAATTAAGGTGGTGGCACATGGCATGTCTAGGAAGGGTCCACATCACCACTGGGGACGTCATCATGCCACGCCACTTATGTTCTTTGGCTTCGGGACTTCAAGCTTCGGGACTTCTCACACTAGAACACTCCAATTCTCTCGAACATCGAACTCCCAAACAAGATGATCTTCTGACATGCATCCCTTTTTATGGATAGTATGGATCAACTTTGGAATTCAGGACTTCGGGAGTTTGTGCCTTAGCACACTTTGTTTCTCTCGAACATTGAACTCACGAATACGCTAATATTTCGACATGTTCCCATTTTTGATGAATGGTCCAGATTAACTCTAGACTTCGGGACATCGAGCTTCATGAGTTTTCACACTAGAATAATTGGTTTCTCCCAAATGTAGAACTCTCGAACTGTTGTGAGATCTATGACTCACAATCACTTACGTGCAGATCTGACAGATCATGTTTGGTTTTCACTATTGTGCCTTATCTCTTGCACTTGGATTGATCTAACGGTTTCGATCTGTCTTCAACCGATCCAACGGTCAAGAAATTCTCCCCAGATCTACGGTGTAGATCCACTTCGAAACTTCGGGCTTCGACTCCTTCTTCTCTATCACACACAAAATTCATCGAAGTCGTGAAGTCTGAAGTACTTAGGGGTTAAATTTTCTGCACATTTTCTAAATCTAATGACTGTGAAGGGTCTTCCTTCTCCCGAATAGATCCTATGGCTCAAATTCAAACATCGCGGCCCAGCACAATGGTTACTATGTCTTCCTTCATATGTAGGTGTTCTTGAACCGATATACTTCTTGGGCTTCTGAACATAGTCCAAGTGTTCACACGGTGCCTTCGTGACACTCACGAACGCTCTAAAATTAAAATCTGTCCCTCTCAACAACAATTCACTTTGAAATATTTTTTTCATTAACCACTACCATGGCCCATCCAGGATCAAATTTGAAACGTTGGCTCTGATACCAATTTGTGATGCCCCCTAACCACCAATAGGTTGGGAAACATCACTCTGTAAACATACTTTTCTCTCTGATACCAGTTTGTGACGTCCCCAACCACCAAAAGGCCTGGCAACATCACTCGTAAACATACTTCTTCTCTGATACCAATTTGTGATGTCCCCAACCACCAATAGGCTGGGAAACATCACTCTTAAACAAAATTATTCTCTGATACCAATTTGTGACATCCGCGGCCACCCAGGTCGGGCCATGCTACTCCAGAAAACTATGATGCTCGAATATACATAGTATATATATCTAATGAAATTTTTAACCAGACATAAACATTTTGTTCATACATAGATTAATGTGGAAGTGACAACAACACATACAAATTTCCAGTTGATTTACATTTTTCTATCACACATCATAATGCAGAAATAATAGTAAAAGAATATATGCAGTAATCACAGGGAAAACCCATAAATATAACAACATATATAAATACAAAACATGTAAATGAACATAGGATTCATACTTATATTTTAATTGAAGTACATCAACTGTGTGTAGACCTTCCACGAACCTTCCAGCCTTATACCACGCTTCTCATCATTCTCAGAAGTGGGTCACCCCTGAGCTGGGACTAAGCTCCACCGAGAAAGGGATTCCTAGGCTAGGTAGGGACAACAAGAAGTTGCACAGTACAACAAGAAGGACTTCCTCCAAGGAGCCACTTACACCCACAACTCACAGACTCTCATTCCCCACAGACTCTCATTCCTCAGCACACAGGCATGGTGATGGAAGCAACAGAAACTGGACGTGGGGAAACGGTACTAACATGAAAATATGCAGGAAACCTATAGGTGTAGGTACAATGAGGGTATCAAATTCATGTTGTAGCAGAGGTTTAGGTGGTTTAGGCATTCAACAATGGCAGACAAAATGACCAACTTTCTGCTTGCTCAGTGTCTACGTGAATGGGGCAACCATGACCAACAAAGAGAGAATGGTGAGTATCGTCTCAATGGTGACAATCCCCCCGAGATGGTGAGAGAAACCCCATAGAAATTCATGGGGCTTGGATAACACTTGGCTCTCCAGGATCACATTTCCCCCCCCCGAATTGCAACTCGTTCCCCCCCCTAAAGAAACTTAGGATAATTAATATCCTCTTTACATCTTTTAGAATAACAATTATATATTATTCTTTTGGGTTTAATCTCTTAATATTAGCCCCTCTTTCCTAGACTCTCAGCCCCATCCCTTTCCCTACCCAGTGGAGCTTAGTCCCCCATACCTCTTTCTTCGTGGTTGTTCCATACACAATGATGTTTTTATGTTAAAAATATGAATATTTACATGTACAAAACATGTTCCTGGCCTAATCAACACATAAGCCTACCATCTTATAAATACTTGGCTCACCAGCCTACAAAACATGTTACATTCATAATTACAACCAGGTCTCGACTTTGGGGTTATCGTAAAAATCGGTAAGTGCGGACACAAACAAATCTCCCTAGTTTCACCCCGAAACTAGAACAAAACAAGACAGAATATAAAAATTTCCCTAAGTTTTAATTATCAAGCATACTAACTAACAAGAGATAAATGACATATCATTTAAATGTTCTTTGTCCTCGCTAGTGTCATCCTTGCTCCATTCCAAGGCTTATGGGATGTTGAACCTGTAAAAATACATAATCTAACAAAGTGAAAGAAATGATGTATACTCAACAAAACCAACGTATATGATCAAGGAGTCATACAATAAAATAAGAACAATTTTATGAGAAAGAAATATATCACTGTATTAGAAATATGAAAAGGAGAATACAACTGATGCCTTGATGTTGTAAGGTCCCTTCCGATAGTTCCTTGCTTCCCACACACTTATTCTTCCCAGATTATGAGACTGTATATTTGAAAGTCATTCACAATCTATCTTGACAAAGTAGAGCTCAAAGCCAAGATAGGCCCAAACACTCCAAGCTAAAAAAATTACTCAAACCGAATCAAGCTAACTTTCCCAATGAGAAATTCTCTCCTTTTATAAGATGAAAAGGATAGGGTGAGGAGGTTAGGATGATCCCATGAGATCAGGGATGTGACTCAGATCCAAACCGATCGGAGTCCAACTCACCCTCGAATCTTTTATTCTAGAAGTATCGAGAAGATTCTATTTTTCCTTCATACGGAAAATCATCGCACCCTTAATATTGAGAAGCGTGTGACAAGGTCACAGGCCAGTGTGGTGAATAATACGACAATCCTAGATCACTGCACCCTTAACAATGAAAAAAGTGTGACGATCCCTCTTTATAAGGTTTTTACAAAGGAAAAGATTGTATTCATCTCTGTCGAAAAATTCATCTTCATTCTTCTTTAGGGATTAATGAAATTGATCCTTCTAAAGAAAAAGGATAGGTTTACATCATTAATGGTCATAGGGGTGACGAAAATAACATGTAACAATGATCCCCCCAAAGTATGAAGTTAGAACATAGTGATAGCTGAAATACTTTGTTGAGTGTGTGTTGGGAACAAGGAACACGTCGGTCGGAAACTTGCCAACAAACAAGAAAATACAATATAATAATATATCATCACTGAGGTAGGCATTCCCATACTCATAATACAAAAGAATAAATTCCAACATGCAAATATCCATGTCAAGAAAGACAGGTCATGGCCACCAAACATACACTGTGGATACATGCAGTTGTGACTCAAATATGAACATAGCCACCAAAAGTACACTGTGGATCTATGTGTTAAAGACTCAAATTTGAACATAGGTATGAGACATACACTGTGGATCGATGCAATAGTACAATCTAAATATACTCCAACGCAACTTGAATCTATCAGAAAATATTCAGGGTCTTCAACTCCACTACTCTATAGTACGAATCTAAACATGCAAATACATGTGTTGAAGTTGGACACGGTAGAAACCACTTGATTACTGGTCATTTATGAATACCGTTAACAAGTGTGAGGGAAATCACCATTAATTTCAATGAATCCCAAGGTACACTGGTACAATGTAACAGGCACGAAGTTATGAGCTGAAGTTGAACAGTCGATGGAATCTCCCGATCAGGGGTCAATAATGAAAACCCACTGTCGAAAGAGAGCAAACCTACCATTGATGCATGAAAGTTCCAAGGTACCAATTAGTTTGTAAGTCTAATTCCTGGATAATGAGTTGAATTTGATAGGAAAAGACTCGTCACAGGAGGGTTTTAATGTTGTTGATGAGTGCAGCTATGTGAGATATTCTCCAGCTTACAAACTTGAGAGAAATCCAATAAGAGGGGCGTGTGGTTCCTATCTGAGACAGAGATGGAACGTAGAGATGGCCTCCTCCTTACAAAGAGTTGAGAAGAAATCCAAATGATTCTCCTATGTAACACACTGAGAAATGATATATGTTGAGTTGGACGTGCCTATGGCTAAGCATAAGGTGAACGTGTGAAATCCCAAAGTGTTGGGTGCATTGTCATGAGAACAAAAATGAAGATGATGTATTAACCTCCTCTAAGAAAAAGACTTGATGAGAAACTCCATATGACTCTCCTGTGTAATTCAATGGGAAAGAGGATTTGTTGAGTGGACATGCCTATGGACGAGCATAGGTGAACGTCATCCTAGTGGATGAGCATTGGTGAATAAGTGGGTTTTCTGTGTAATGCAATGAGCAAAAGATATGGAAATCCCTATGGATTTTCCCCTAGTGGATGAGCACTAGTGGGTGTACAATATACCTTGCTATATTGTTCAAGATTCAGACCTGCCTGTAACCCTAATTGTAATGTAAAGGGTACAGGTCGTCCCCACCTTAATGTAATTGTTAGTTAATGTAAAAGATAATTAATTTGGTCAATATTAATTATATTATGAGATAGAGAGGTCGGCCCTGTTGCGCCAATAGACACTTATGTTGACAGGTTCACTTTAGTATAAGTAAAGGTAAATTCCCCATTGAGGAAACATATCTTTCATGTGAGTTTGGAAATTTCAGCAAGTACACCTTCTTGGGAAAAGTGTGCACCTCTCTTGGGCGCTAGTCTTCTAGGGTTTGAGAACCCTCTTCTGTGCTAGGTCTTATTAGTGGTGAAGGTCTTTCTCTTGAAGAATATAACAAAGGATTTTGTCTGGGTTTTCTTCCCTTGTTGAGAAGGGTTTCCCAGGATACTTCTTGTGTTCTTGTGCATGGTGTTTCTTCTTTTGATCTTGGTTGTTGGAACATTATTGTTTATGGTTAAGTGAAATTCTAAAAATGGAATAAACTTCATGATTAACCTTCCTTATTGAAAAATCAACAAATGTATCCCCGATCAATGACATGGAATGGGTAAAAATATTTGTAGATCAGAGTAACAAGTGATTCAGGACTGATGTAAGGATGGTTGATGCAATAAAAGGCTTAAGGAATGTAGAAATGGTTGATGCAATAGAAGGATTTCCAGGTTGAAGTTATCTTTGAACATATTGACGACAAAAAAATTGTCTTGGCAACACTGACTGAACAAAAGGATCACAGACCAAATTGTAATTAGATAAAGGAGTATGATCAAAATAAAAGAAGATTTTCCAACCTAGACACAAATCAATTGAAAGGGTGTCATGTTCAAAAGAAACTCTTCCATAGAATACAGTTTTAGATACATTTCTTTCCCAATTTTTACCCCACCATTTCTAGGAAGTACCTCTTTATTTTTACACAAGCTTGAGGAGGATAACATATTCTTGAATTGTAAGCTCATCCTTTGAATGAGTCCCTCAGAGTATTTTTAATGAACCCTAGGAAGGAGTGGTTCGGTCCCATATGGCCTTTCAATGTTTGTTTTACGAGTCCAAAGAAAGAAAACTCAAGGGTTTTTCATGTTTAGGCAGTTTGAAAAACACTTGAAGAAAACTCCAAAATGTCCTTTTTCATAAAGTAGTCTGATGAGACTGAAAAAGAGATAATCTACTACTCAATAGAAATTTTATTCAAATACTTTAATGAGCATGAAAAGAGCAAGATCGCTCAACAATCTTTTCATGTTTAGAGAGTTTGAAAAGAGCTTAAAGGGAACTCATGGGTGTTCATTTTTTGTGTAACCTTTACAAGTCCAAAAAAAGAAATAATATTTTACTCAGTTACATTCTCAGGTATTTACGAGCACGATAAAGAACAAAGACTGAGCTCAGGATTGTTTTCATTTTTATGCAATATTAAAACAAAACCAAACTATGCTTGGGATATATTTTATTTTTATACAATCTTAAAACTAAACAAAACAATGCTTTGATCTGGTTTCATTTTTACAAAAGCTTGAAAAAAATATAACTATGCTTGTGACTTCCCAATGCATAATCCATGGATGGTTGGTACTTAGCCCCCATATTAAGAAGCTAGTGTCTTAACTTCAGCATGAACTCCATAGGTTGTAATCATTTCCCCCAAAGATTCGTTGCGTTCGACATCATAGGAAGATGAAATGAAGATTCAAATAATATACATAACGAAGTACTTGACTCAATCGAAGAGGGGAAAAAATATATCCTTTTTTAAATGAGCTTGACACAGGAGCATGAACTATGCTCGAGAATCTAGGTTCAATCCCCAGACCTCTATTTCATTTTTTAACGATATTGACACATAAACGGGAACTATGGTCGTAGGCTCTGTTTCATTTTTTTAATGAGGTTTCTAGAGAGACGCAAAAAACTATCCTCATAGATGGTTTCATTTTTTAACGAGCTTGAAATCAGAAAATCATGCTCAAAGATGGTTTCATTTTTTAATGAGATTGAAATCAGAAAAGCATGCTCAAGGCTCTCTTCTTGATCATGTATTCCAAGAGGACAATACTCCAGAAGGAAACCATGTCAAGGGAAAAAAATCGATCATGTCTTCCAAGAGATATTTGCTGGACGGAAGAAACACACTTTGGAAGAAACACATATCAAAGGTGGCAACTAAGGTAAGGATATTAGGATCCAATAGCCCTATCGAAGAGATCACCATGTCAAATATTGGATATATTTTATAAGAGACTAATATTACAACGAGAGGATCATCTTCATCAACAGTGGAAGGCATGGGAGACAATGCCACATAATTGACCTATGGCGGGGGCGATACCGTCTGCATATAAGAACCATTTAGGGAGTTCATTGAGTTGATAATCAAATCAGGTCCAACAAAGGAGAGTTGATCAATAGTCACAACTCTTCCATCATGAGGGAAATATATCACATGAAAAAGAGTGGACACGATAGCTTTCATGGCATAGACATAATCTCTCCCAAGGAGTAAATCGAAATCTAAGGGATCATGGACTACCATGATGTCAATAACGACAATTTTCCCTCTGAATGTTACGAAAAACTAAGGAAGGACTCCTAAAGGGTGATTGGTTCTTATATTAAAAGACAACATATTCTATTTAACTGGCACAATATGAGGACAACCCAAATCTTGCCAAGCAATAGAAAATAAAATACTAACGGACGCACCTTTGTCTATTAGCGTCTGAGGAACGTCCTAACCACAAACTTGTACTATAATATTGAAAGGAATCTGAGAGGGAAGATGAGGTACAGTTAGTGCACCCCAATAAAAAAGGATGGCCTCATTACTTGGAGGGGGTTCCAAGGGAGAAGGAGGAATTCCCCCCATCACAGTAGTGTTTGTATCAATGAGAAAAACATGGCAGTATCGGGGTTACTTTCTAGTGGGAGAGTAGGATCGACTGATGATGAGATTAGATCAACCACTTGGGTTTCATTCTCCAAGGGGAGAATGGGTTCGATGGATGGAAACAGATCGACCCCTTGAGTTTCACTCTCTAATGAGAGAGTGGGATCAACTAAGTATGGGATTGGATTGACCACTTTGTCAACTGGTTCAACTAAGGACATGACCATACTGACTACATGATCAACCAGACTAACCGATCAAGGGATCGGATTGATCATTCCATCAACTACAGGTGGTTCCATAATAAGCTTACGATAAGCTTCTGGAAGTTGAGGTTGGGAAACAATCATGTCTTCCAGTAATTTCGAGGATATTTCCATACGAGGGCAAAGATGATTTTGATGACTCCCTCCGCATAACATACACGAGAACTTGACTCTACTTTTCTTCCACCCAACAGTATCATGACTAGTTGACCGGAGGTCATTATCATGTTGTTCATAGGTTGAAGACACGGGTTGGCGAGGGTGTGTAGACCATGCTTCTATAACCTTGGATAGACAAGGGAAATATTTAATAAGATGGATACCCTTACAAATCCTGTAAGGGTACTTGGATTTACAGGTTGTTTGGGTGATCTTGATATCATCAACACTCCCAACACGAGTAACAGTAACTATTTGTTTTCCAACATGTCTATCAGTGGTTAGAATCTTGGACCCTTGTTTATTTTTATTCTTCTTCTTCTTCTTATCCACCAGGTTACTAGCTTTAGAGCTTTCACTTGGAGAAGAATATGAAACGAAAGAAGACCTTTCAAGTGGAGAAGGTGAAGAAGATCTTACTAGTGAAAAAGGTGAAGGATCAACATGAGGTTGATTTTCTTGGGGTGAAGTTCTTACAAACTAAGCACTTACTACATTCAGGATTACCTAAGTGGAAAAGAACCATATCGACAATCCAATCATGAGACCTAGAAGGCTCAAAGTAGCGATGTAAGGAGGACCCCTGGAGTAGGGGTTGCTTCATTGGTTGTTTCAGGAACCGACACCATTAAACATAGATCCAGCCTAAAGTATGCTAGGGAAAATAAACAACACACGCTAAAAATCTATGAAGCAAGCATGCAAACAAACAAAACCTTCTCACAATGAACGCACTAGTTGGTGATGAAATCCAACATTGCAAGAAAAATGTAAGAAGGGGTTGAGATAGAGTGGGTGGAAAAGTTATGTTGATTACCTGTAACATGCCCTGCCACCTAGGCTGGGCCATGTTACTCCATAAAATGCTTTCATTCTTTGATACCATACTCTAACATACCCAACATCCAACTGAGTTATGCCACATAAATTTTTCGAATTGCATGCAATTAAAACATATACACATAGAACTCTTGTGGAACTTTATATATAAAACATAAAAAGACAAATACATTCACTAAATGCATGGATTCATACTGAAATAATAGTAAAAATATACATGCAACATATATATGTGATACCCATAAATATAAAGACAGTTATAAACCACACATATGATAAACCCATAAAAATAAACACGTAAATAATTATGCAGCATGTAATTTATCACACAATTGACACTTATCTTGGTAATAATATCACCAACTACATCCATACCTTCCACAAACCTCCTAGCCTTAGACTACACTACTCATCACTCTCAGTAGTGAGTCACCCCCGAGATGGGACTAAACTCTGCCCGGGTAAAGGGATTCCTAACCAGGATGATGTATCATAGAAAAAATGAAAGACTCCATCACAGGTGCCAACTCAAAATAACATCCTACATTCCCTCATTCCCCACATTCCTATCCCACCCTAGAAAGTGTGCCTCTTCTCTGCTCAACAGTCCCTCGACTGCCTCACTTCCTTTTCGAGCTTCAGCAACAGGCCAGACAGGAAGTCTCAGAGCTTTGTAGCTGTAGTTTAGCACCTTCGAAAATCAATTCCCAACAATTATCTCACCTTGAGATATTTCTCATAGGCTTAACAACCTGCCTCTTCAATATCCCATGGGCCTGACAACCCGCTTCTTCAGTCCAGCTCCCAAGCTAACCAGGTACACAAACAGGAATGGGTACAGATACAGGTTCAGATACTATGACAGGAATGTATGGAGGACAACTGACTAGGCGAGTGAATGATCATGGAATGATTAAATGGATGACTGGGAGATGAGAAAATGAACTAATTCCATACTATATCTATGCATGTTCCCAACTTTACACTTGTCATGTTGGTAGCTACTTTGGCCCACTTGTACCCATCCTTAGAACTTAGGATCAAATAATTTTCCATACTTTATGATTTAAGGAATATTAATATAATATTCCTTTTTGTCTTAAGCTCCCTATATTATCCCTTTTTCTTAACTTGTATTGCCCCTTTGCCTAACTAGTGGAGTTTAGTCCCCCATACTTTTTTATCTTGGTCGCTCTATGCACAACGATGTATTTTTTATTAATGATGAGACATATACAAAAATAGGTTCATTGGCCTTTAACATATAGGCTCTCCGGCCTAATCAAAACATAAGCCTCCTAGCTTATAATAATTGGCTCACTAGCCTATAAAACACAACATATACACAAAGGCTCCCTAGCCTCAAAATCGCATTCACTTAAGTTGGTACGCGTGGTATCCTAGAATGTGCATACTTCGTCATTTTAGTGTGCAGTACATTCATGCACTATGCCATGAAAGGTGCATACAGCAATGATATAAAAAATCTCACCAGCTTAAGTACATTTTCATTTTACATTTACAATTGGGTTCGGCCTAGGGATATTACAATACCTGCTTAACAGAATTAAACCCTAGTGCAAGCTCTCACACATAATCATGGGTATACCCTCCAAGGATCTCGAGTGATTTTGGCCAACGTCGATTCCAGGTACCGTGAAGACTTACCCCTCTACATTCACCTTGTGTAAAGACTCTAAAGAGATAGGATACTCAGGCTACCAATTACAACAATGACGCCTGGGGAAGCAGTCGACAGTCTGATCCACACGCAAGGGTAGGGTATCGAAGAACGAAATAGCCTCGAGAACGTCCGCACAATATTTTCTTCTCAAGTGACCCCCAATAATACGCGCAATATATACACTAAGACCAACAAAATAGGGTGAGTAACTCTTTCGGCCCTAATGCAACCTCGTGATTGACCCTTGTGTTATAAGGGCTTCCTAGGAAAAAATGTAGCAAGTGGATTTAACTCTCCCTATCACAAGATATTATGTTTGTTTGATATATTTGTAAATTTATCCTTTCAACCTATTCCAAATCCCTACACCCTAAGATAATATAGGTTTTTTACCAAAAAGTATAAAAATGTCTAATCAATTTTTATAAGCGCTTTATTTTAAGGTTGTTGTTTACTCAAGAGGAAAATGGCGTGGACTAAATGATGTTTTGACTAACTCTAAACAATGCAAATAAATGCGAATGCAAATATTTCACTTCGATGAAAGCTATATTACGAGAAGGAGAAAACATTTATCATTCCTAGATGCACAATGTCCAAATTTTTTATTAAACTCATCAATATCAAGATCTTCAAGAAATGAGCCAAAGAGGTTGTACACCAATACAGGATTCAAGACCAAAAAATGCCAAAAACCATGCAATTTTTCTACTTCAAATGCAAGGATGCCCCCAATCTAATGCAAAGCAAGAAACTAAAATTTATGTTTCAAAGATACAATAAAAGAAATAGCGAGCTTCTTCAAGACAAAAGAA
Organism: Picea sitchensis; assembly: GCA_010110895.2. Lineage (NCBI taxonomy): Eukaryota > Viridiplantae > Streptophyta > Pinopsida > Pinales > Pinaceae > Picea > Picea sitchensis. The sequence goes on along the minus strand of SNQJ01S0080125.1, from coordinate 3,984 downwards.
ACCCAAACTACAATTTTTATTTTAACATGAACTATTCAGAAAAAGAAGTGTTCTTTCACTAAATAATTCTAAAGAAAAAACAATGCTTTGTAACTGAAAGACACTCAAAGCAAGAGATCAAATCTTTCAAAAGAAAATAAGCTAAAACAAAGGAAATATGGCTAAAAGAAGATTCAAAGAATTTCAAGCACACTGTAAACAAACCCAACAAATCACCCCAAACACTTATCACAGATCTAGGTAGGTAAAACCACCAAAAGATAAAAACAATTCCCAATCATCGCAAGATGTAGGATTAACACAGTGAGATGATCCTAGATCCCCATAGGGAACAAAATGCCGTAGAATGATGACTTCACACTGTCTCTGCAAGGAAGAGTGCGGCCATCCTAAATTGTCGTACTGTCCCCCAAAGAAAGGTGCGACGATCAAAGGAAAAAATGGAAAAAATAAAAAGCAATAAGGTTTTTCCAGTGAAGTTTAATAGTCAAAGAGTCAATTTGGATCTCCCAATGACTCAAAAAACAGAACCCAAGCAATCAGAGCAAGAAAGAAATACAAACTAGGAAAACAATACATTCCCATGTATGGTCGCTAATTTTGTTATCGGAAAAATCGATAAGTGCAAACACAAATAGATCTCCCTAGTTTCACTCTGAAACTAGAACAAAACAAGATAGAATATAAAACTTTCCCTAAGTTTTAATTATCAATCATACTAACTAACAAGATATAAATGACATACCTTTTAAATGTCATTTTTCCTTGAAATGTCATCCTCATTCCATTCCAAGGTTTATGGGATGTTGAACCTGTAAAAATACATAAGCCAACGAAGTGAAAGCAACGATGTATACTCAACAAAACCTATGTATGTGATCAAGGAGTCATACAATAAAATAAGAACAATTTTATGGGAAATAAATATATCATTGTATTATAAATATGAAAAGGAGAATACAACCAATGCCTTGATGTTATAATATCCCTTCCGATAGTTCCTTTCTTCCAACACACTTATTCTTCCCAGATTCTGAGACTGTATATTTAAAATTCATTCACAATCTATCTTGACAAAGTAAAGCTCAAATCCAACATAGGCCCAAAAACTCCAAGCTACAAAAATTACTCAAACCTAATCAAGCTGACTTTCCCAATGAGAACTACTCTCCTTTTATAAGTTGAAAAGGATAGGATGAGGAGGTTAAGATGATCCCATGAGATCAGGGATGTGACTCAGATCCAAACTGATCGGAGGCCAACTCACCCTCTAAGTTTCTCTTCTAGAAGGATCAAGAAGATTCTCTTTTTCCTTCGTATGAAAAATCATTTCACCCCTAATATTGAGTAGAGTGCGACGACGTCACAAGCTAGTGTGGTGCATCCTACGATGATCCTAGATTGCCGCACCATTAACACTGAACAGAGTGCGACGATCCTTGTTTATAAGGTTTCTACAAAGGAAAAGATCATATTTGTCTCTCTGGGAAACTGCATCTTCATTCTTCTTCAGGGATTAAGGCAATTGATCCTTCTAAAGACAAAGGATAGGTTTAAATAATTAACAGTCATAGGGGTGATAAAAATAATGTGTAACACTTGGGATATTACAGTCCCAACAAAAATGATTATTCAAAGTTTTCTTCCCTTTATGAAAGTATTGTGAATATCTTAAATTCGATGTTCAATATCATTTGGAAGTTCAATTCTAAGTTCGATATTTTC
>SNQJ01S0080123.1:73673-86604 GCA_010110895.2 Picea sitchensis | reverse complement strand
AACATGCCGATACCATGACTGTAATTTGATAATTTTTTCTAAGCTATTGAGTTGTAGGGGGTCAGGAGGGTATATCTTGAGGGTTAGATCACAGGCTGAGGAGCATGGTGTGATCTAGTCCACCTCATAATAGATATCAACCCGACTGAGAACGAGTTGTAAAGCGTGCGATGTTGTAGTTTTGAAACTACTATAATAGAAGATCTTAAGAGCCAGATCTTTGTGGATGTATCCTAGGAGGGGGTGAACCATGGTAAAACCTGTGTTATGTGATTGAATGCTTGTGTCTTTTTTATTGTTATGAGTAGATGTTAGCATGATGGATGAATGAGCTAATGAGTTTGATTACATTACATGCATAATTGGGAATGACATTATATTGCTTTAATAAGCTACATAGAAGTCACAAAACACACTTCACAAATCCCCATTCAGTCCTAGACTGCAAACACTTGAGTATTACAGTCACCCTTTAAGACTATCTCGGGTGAGACTACACTGTGCACTCTGGGTATTGCGTTGCCTTCTGGTTTACCAGGAGGGATGATAGTTTTAGAGGCTTTGTTGGATCCCTAGTAGACCTGAACCTGGGTCAATCATGATAAAGGTATAACTCAGACAAACAAACCAACAAATGGTTCCGTTGCCGGTCTGAACAACATAGGATTGAGTAGATGTGATCTGTTGAAAATTTGTTAAAAGAGGGTAAGATCCACGGAAGATGAGTCAAAAGAATACCGAATAGGATGACAAGAAGGTGAGAAGAATGCACCGCTAGAAGGGGATGTTGAGACCATGGAATCCCACAAAGGCAGAGATCGAAAGCTGGTTGAAGTCAAAGGAGCTAGAGTTTGCGTAGAAAGATAATAGAAACCCTAGAGTAACACCATGCAAATATCTTGAGAAATAATGTGTTTACTGATCTGCATGAAGTATTTTTCTGTGATTTTCCACACTTATTGCAAGAGTGGATATTGAGGTTGAAGGATAACCACGCAACAAACCGGATCTAACAGTTAGAGTGGACCGCAGTTCAGATCACCCAGTTACAGCAGGTGAATAACAAATTCACCAGCGCTGTAGATTTTTGGCTCTACAGTATTGTAGCAGGATTTATAAAAAAATTTATAGTAGATATCGCGAAGTTGTACAATGTAGCAGAGAAATATTTTCTACACGGGCCTTGAGGAAGGTATATTAGATCATTGTATACTTCTATTAATACATTTCTATGTAACAAAGGTGTAATGAAAATGGAGTCAGATAGCTAAAATTCCCTGCATTCATGGGGGAAGGGGGGAAGCACCGAAAAAAAAAGGAGAAATGGAAGGAGAAAAGGATAAAGGAAAGAAGGAGGAATCCTTAGACTCAATCACGATTGATGATAACCAAATCAAGAGTATCATGGAGACATATGGAAAGATGCGCAATGGAGTACCCTACCAATACAATATGAACACCAATAAGAGAGTCGTAGCCGTGAGGGAAGGCTTGGAAAGTGATGAAGAGGAGGTATAGGATCTCCAGGATGTGGAGCAGAATGAGGAAATTTTGCGCACAACATATGAGAGGAAGACGAGAGGTCCAAGAGTGGGAATAGAAGGAAACAATCCTATCCATATTAATGTCAATATGGAACCCATAAACCCATGTGCGACTAACACACCCAAAAGAACACCAACGTTTAGACAACCGAATTTTGGGAGAAGGAAGACAACAAGAATTACATCTACACAAGGAACAACAACTAAGGGAGTCAGTTTAGGGAGCATTAGTCAAGTACCTACACTGCACGGAGGTAGTATTTCAACATTCAAGATGGCAGGAGATGATCCCACCATCAGGTTACCAGAATTCAAAGGAGAAGCGTCGGAGGACCCAAAGAAGTACATGTTTATTTGTGAAAATATCTGGGAAGCAAAATAGATCATAGACAAGGACACTAAACTTGCACAACTAGAAATCACATTAAGGGATCATGCACTGGATTGGTATATGAGTTTAGCCATAATTTATCCACCAGGAACAACCAAAACGATTATGGATATCAAGAAGTTGTTGATAAATGAGTTTCATAAGCCAAGTTCATAGGATCAATACATGAACGAGATGATAGAAATTAGATAGAAACCATAATAATCTGTATGGGAGATTGACCAGAGATTCAACCGACTGAAAGGAAAGTTGAAATATCTCATGGCATATATGCAACATAGGCACCTTTTCGTCAATTCATTACTACCACACTTAAAATATCTACTGAGACAACATAAGTTTCAGACACAGGCAGAGGCTCTGCAGACAACCCTGCAACTAGAAGAAACCAATATCAGAATATGGACCCAACCATCGAAGAGCTGAAGGAGGATCTGAAGAAATTAACGTTCCAGCTAAACCATAACAAAAGTAAGCACAAACGAGAAGCCATTTGGTGTACCACATGCAGGATGAAAGGACACCATAAAAACGAATGTCCAACATTCGCGAAGTACATGGAAACAAGAATGCCAAATCCATTACCCACAGGAGGACTATGGTGTGAAATATGTAAGAAACAGGGCCACAATCCATATCACTACCCATTGATGCAAAAGTACCAGACAGTCCCAAAGAGTTCATATTGCAACTTTTGTAAGTCAGTAGGCCATGATGAAAAAAACTGTAGAACCATGGAGTTGATGAGAGAGAGAACATAAGATGCATATAGGGTACATGCAGAAATGATGATTGGGCAAGCCATACCCCAGTTTAACCCAGTATCAACCCCATACAACACTACGCAACAACAATACAATGTTGTGCAACAACCATATAACACATCAGAGCCCCACTACAATATCACACAATATAACTAGGCGCCACAGTACAACGCGCCGTGAGGGGATCGAGCTGGCTACAGAAGTGGAGGATGAACAAGAGGAGGCTTTGGAAGAGGTAGAGGACCAGTGGTATGTCACAATTGTCAACAACCAGGACACTATGCAAGATAATTTCCACTTCCACCAATGACTTGTATGTATTGTCGTGCATCGGATCATGACACGGAAGAATGTCCTACATTATTAGGGAAGACCCAGAAAAAGAGGAATCAAAACAATCAGAATGTTCAATGGATTTCAACAGAAGCAAGGGATGAAGGAAGAAACATCAACATATTTACGCACATAGGGGATAAAATAGGAAACGACGCAGTATGACAAGAGCCAGTACAACACCAATGGGTGAAGAAGAATGTTGAACCAAGGAAGTAGTTCGATGCGTAGAACGAGAAAGAAACATTTAAGAAATCCAGACAAGAATTTCTTAAGCCTGACACCGCGTCGAACTTAACCACACAACACAATAAGGGAGCACCAGAATACAAAATGCCTCCATCATTGGATCATACCAAAGAAATGCAGTCCCTGGGACAAGTAAGTACAATCAAATGCTTTTTTCAATCATGTGTAAAATTACTAAATGCTCCATCCTCTATCAAAACATTACAAAATATGTTAGAAAGATGTAGCGTAGAGACAAAAGGAAAACTAGAACCGAAAATAGTCAATCACCTACATACAAGGAGAAGAACAAGTAGGGAGTTTAGGCTGAACATCAACATTGGAGATTTCAACATAGGAGATATTATACTGGATCTAGGATCTGAAGTCAATGTGTTACCCAAGAAGACATGGAAATGCATGGGAGAGCCCACATTAGGATATTCACCCGTTCAACTGAAATTGGCAAATCAACACAAAGTTCTACCAATAGGGAGGCTGAAAGGAGTGACAGTAGATCTGGACAAAGTGCGCACTAAGGGAGACTTCGAAGTAATAGAGATAGTGGATGACACAACACCATGTCCAACATTGCTCAGTTTGAATTGGGCGTTTGATAACCAGGCCATAATCAACTTAAAGACACCAAAAATGACATTTGAGTCAGGAGAATATAGGGTCATTGCGCCATTAGACCCATCAGAAGGGGAAAGGTTTGTAGAGCCTACTTGCTTGGACTTGGAGGAAATTAGCCAGTTGTACAGAACAACTGCGTGAGATGGGGATTACGTAAACCCAACTACCGATGGGATACTTAGTTGGTGGAGAATTACTTCATGTGCATCAGACTCAGATGCAGGTTTAGAGAACTGGAAACAGAGGCTACACGAAGTTTCCACAAGAATATGCATAAGAATAGACTACGTAATAAGATGGGTAGGTACGAAGATAAGGGAACCACCCAATTTCCATGGGGAAAACGATCTAGAAGAATTATTAACACTTTATGAATATGAAGTGTTAGAAAATCAAAGACTCTTAGCACTCGATATAGCACTCAAGGCCACACTTGCAAGATGGTGGGGCACACATAAAGAAATAATCAAGGACTGGTACTAATGTAAGCGTTTACTGTGCATAAGGTTTGGCACAACACAAAGAAGCAACCAACAACAGAAGTACGATAGACAGGGGGCACTAGTGGAACACTTGGAGAAGTGTAGAGCACTGTGGAAAATGACACCCCCGGAAGAATGGCCTCGTTATTTCATACACACATTAGAGGGCATCCTAGAAAATTGGTACACATACTAGGAACTGCGCAGAGGAACTATGAGCTAGACAATAATACAACAGAAATTTACAGTCACTTTCTCATTTGAACATGAGAACCCCAACATAGACACAACACTTAAACAAATAAGAGGGGTGATATTCATTCAGGAACCATAAGTCGAACTCATAACAGAGGAACAACATCGAACCAGACAGATAGTGAAGGAACTGCTATCATCCCACCATGTGCAGGAAGAAGTACCAGATGAAGACGATCCGTGTGATATTCAAATTGAGGAAGATGAAGGAGAAAGAGAAGTGGAAGGTCCACCTCTAGAATCAGAAGTAATTGCTGGGCCTATCAAGGTAAAGAAAGTCTACATTGGGACAGCTGAGAATCCCAAAATGGCAAGCATTGGAGACTACTAGGATGAGAAAATAGTGGAAAGAATAATAGATTTACTGCGTGAGTACAATGACTTGTTCCCCACAACGTTCACATAAATGAAGGGAATAGCAAGAGAGCTAGGAGAAATGGAGATACCATTCAGAGCTGAGGAAAGACCAATCAAACAACGACCATACAGACTAAATCTGATATATAAGAAAAAATTCAAAGCTGAGATCAATAGGATGCTCAAAGCCATAATCATAGAACCCGTGGAAGAATCCGAATGGATAAGCCCAATGGTAGTTCAGGAGAAAAAAAAGGCGAAATAAGAATATGCGTCGACTTGAAGAAGTAGAATGACGCATACCTACATGACCCATTCCCTACACCCTTCATGGATGAGGTGTTGGAGAACGTAGGAGGACAAGAAGTTTATTCGTTCACCGATGAATTTTTAGGATACCATCAGATCAAGATAGCACCAGAAGACAGATACAAGACCACTTTTGCTACAAAATTTGGATCCTACCAGTACACAGTCATGCCGTTTGGACTAAAGAATGCACCAACACTATTTTCCAGAGTAGTCATAGCTACATTTAAAGAATTTATCCACCAGTTTCTAGAGGTATACTTGGACAATTAGACAGTCTATAGTCTGTTCAAAGACCATGTAGAGGTCTTGCAACTGATGTTAGAAAGATGAAGGCAGTGCCAAATATCGTTAAACATCAAGAAGTGCATCTTCGGAACACCTTTTGGAATACTATTGGGCCACATAGTATGCAAGTAAGGTTTACTAGTAGATCCTACCAAAAACAACAATCGTTAACTTCCCACCACCAAAAACAGTCCATCAACTAAGAGCGACATTGGGACACACATGATACAACAATTTTTTTATAAAAGGGTACGTGCAGATCACGACGCCAATGGAGAATCTGTTAAGGAAAGATACAAAGTTCCAGTGGATTGAGGATTATCAACATGGTTTGGATACACTGAAAGAAAAAGTGGTCACAGCGCCAATACAGGTATTCCCAGCATGGGAGAAGACATTCCACGTACATGTAGATGCATCGACCATAACACTTGGAGCTATTCTGGCGCATCTAGGAGTAGGAGAATTGGATCATCCTATAGCGTTTGCTAGTAGAAAACTATCAGAATCATAGTAGAAATACAACACTACCGAGAGGGAAGGCCTAGCTATGGTCTACGTGCTTCAAAAGTTCAGACATTACTTACTAGGGAAACATTTTACGATGTTCACAGATATTCAATGCTCAAATACCTAGCCAATAAGCCAGTGTTGTGGGGGAGAATGTGTATATGGCTACTGCTTTTTCAAGAATTTGAGTTTGAGGTAATAGTTAAACCAGGGAAGCTGAACACATGACCAAATCACCTGTCAAGTATCACGAATGAAGAAGAACCTACAAATATAGAGGACAAATTTCTGGACGGACAATTATTTTTCAGTTCAAATCGCCGATGAATACTTCGTAGACATTTTCCAATACTTGAGTATAGGGACTGCGCCACAGGAATATAACACCGTGCAGAAGAAAAGGCTGGTAGTCCGGGCTGCAGATTATTAGTTGATTGCAAGACACTTATACAAAATGGGCACAACTAACATCTTAAGAATATGTGTGTTAGAACATGAAAGACCAAGTATTTTAGCAGAAGCTCATGAGGGGCTAGCAAGAGGACATTAGGCAGGCCAAGTTACCACGCAGAAGGTATTGTGCGCAGGACTATTGTGGCCGACCATTCACCAAGACTCAAAATAGTACTGTCAGAAATGCAATGTATGTTAGAGGGTTGGTAAGCCGAATAGAAGGGACGAGATGCCCTTGCGACCACAGATAACTTTGCAGGTATTTGATAAATGGGCAATAGATTTTGTGGGACCAATAACCCACCATCCAAAAGGACCGGAGCAAGGTACATTATCACTGCGACATAATACCTGACAAGATGGGCGAAAACAACACTAGTCAAAGATTGCAGCACAAAGACAACAACACACTTCCTGTTCGAGCAAGTGATCACCAAATTTGGTTGCCCAAGGATTTTGATGAGTGACAAAGGCACTCACTTTATTAACAATACTATTAAGGTTATGACTGAGGAATTAGAAGTCCATCATCAAAAGAGTACACCATATCATCCACAAGCAAATGGAACAGTAGAAGCCTTTAAGAAAATCCTGGAAAATGCACTGACGAAGATCTGTAACGTTAATATGGATGATTGGGACCTAAAAATACCAGCAGTATTGTGGGCATATAGGACCACATGCAAGAAGTTGACAGGGCACACACCATTCAGATTGGTATATGGATAAGAAGCATTGGTGCCATTAGAATGTTTGATACCCATTCTACACGTAGTAGTGATTACGAACATGACAGAACGAGGCACAATACAAGAGAGGCTAAATCAACTGATGATCATGGAGGAAGATAAGATCCTAGAAGGGTTCCACCAAGAAGTTTAGAAAGCAAGGGACAAAGCTTGGCATGACAGACATATCAAGAGGAAAAATTTCAAGGAAGGAGACTTAGTGTTGATGTATGACAATAAATCCCTTCAACACCCAGGAAAACTCAGAATGCACTGGTTAGGACCATACGAAGTAAAAAATGTCACATATGGGGGAGTTGTATAGTTGAAGGACTTGGGAGGCACAAAACTCAGAGGGATGATCAATGGGATCCGACTGAATCTGTACAAGGACAGTAGACCACCTGCAACTTGAGAGTCACCGCGAAAAACAAAGAAGAAAGATATAGTGGAGGGCATCAAAAGGTAACAACATATAGTGCAGGGCATCGAAAGGTAACGACAGGGGAATAGTGCGTCGGAACTAGAAGGATCACGCACCGAAAATAGAAGGATCACACACGCTCAACAATGCTAGCTGATGGAGACAAGGCCAATGGTCACTACAAAGCAGAAACAAGGGGGAAAGGCAAATACGACAAAAGAAGCGCCAATTGACGATGACTATCAGAATTGAATGCCAAAAATGACTGACGAGACCCCACATTAATCGTGCCAATTGGGGACAACAAGGGATATCAATGGAAAGTACGAAGGAACCAACGGTTCAATTAAAGCATAATCACATTAATTTCTTTGACAAGATTCACACGACGTCGATACAAAGCAAGCATGTGGGAGAGAAAAAGTTATTGTGTAATTGGAGGAAGCACAAAGCGATAGAGCATACAAACCAGAGAGTAAATATTGCATAGGTTGTAGAGGTCACTAAGCTCGACGAACGACAACTTTACCACCATTGCACCACCCAAATAGGGAGAACCGAGCCAGACTTCCAGATGACCCTGAAGTAGTACCAGAGCACAATCACAATTGCAGGAAAGTGGACAATAACCATCTCAGCCGTTAGAAGTCGTCAACGTGGATGAAATTCCTCCGCCGGATACAACACCAGGAAGTCCCACACCTATTGTGGAGGAAATGCCGCAAACAACACCAACGAACATGGACATTGATACGCCGAAAGAAGGACAGGGCCAATCGACAGAGGATGCAGGCAACCTAGGGCACCCAGAAAATCCGGAGGAAGCCCCGAGAGTCAATGGGATGACTCGAAACTAGGAAGAAATGGTCATGCCGAAAGAATCACATATAACCACGTCATAAAAACCATAGGAGGGAGAAGTGGAAGATGTCACTGGCCAACCAGAGGAGTATGACGAAGAGAGAATAATGGATGCTGGAACCTCGAGTCAACCACCACAACGAAAGGACAAGAAGATGATACCAAAGTCACCGCATAGGCAACCTGCCGCAACCATTATCTTGTCACGCAAACCGGAAGGGTTACGTGTACCAACGAATTTTTTAGGCCATGCAGAGAAATTGAGGTACTCGGACCATGATGTGACAGATACAGACAAGTTCCCAGAGTTCGCCAAGAAAGTCTACCTACATAATATAGTTATAGGACCCTTTGGTGAACCAATTAATCAACTAGTCCAGTGGGCAGTCGGACTGGCCAAAAACGAGATTCTAGGCCTTTTGGACCTACCACACTTTGGGAGGGGCCAATATGAAAACAACTGTGTCAAGCAGATGATGACAGTTGCACATGGAGAATATCTGTGGTTGGACCAACTCATTTCCATAGACGTAGAGATCATTGCACACATCACAGGGTTTCCATCACGGGGTGAGGATCTCGCGCAGTTCCTTGGGGAAAAAACCAAAGAGAAAGCACTGGTCGAGGAGATGAAGAAGAAATATGGCACCGAAAGGGGGTCACGCAGAATCATCATTAGGCGTATTAGTGACGTCGCGACAAGAATGGCCACAAAAATTATGGCATGCAAGCTGCTCGGGAAATTTCGCAAGGAGGAAGTCTCGACCGAGGTTGTCACAGCTGTAGCACGGTGTGCTGAGGGCACCACACTCAACTGGGCCCCTTATTTGTTGAATCTGTTCCTAGATGACTGCAAGGATGTGCAGGATCTGGGTACACAATTTCATTATTCATGGCTACTCATCCTGATAGCCGTGATGGGATGGAAGGAGCCAAAGTATTCATTTTTTTCCACTAGACCCAAACCCTGCCATGGAGCGCGATACTTATCGCTTAGAGCCACTTCGAACTCCAAAAACAGAGAAGCGAATGCAACTATATTCGAAGGATATCTCAGCGACATACAATACATCATTGCCAACACTTGAAGGGTAACACCGGAAGCAATCACACAATACCAGGGCATAGCCAACTTCAAAGCTACTAGACATGTGATGTGGATCCAGGCATGGAAATACCCTGACAATCAATGGCTACAAATGTCCTACTGCATTATAGAGGCAGACATAGAAATGACCATTAAGGATTGGGAGGATGACTGGAGGATTCCAGTCCTCATTCGAGAAATACCTGCAGAGATAGAGGAGGAGGAGGTAAGACATGAACATACACATGCTGAGGAGGTAATATAGGAACACACACATGATGAGGAGGTAACAGTGCCCAAGAAACCAAGGACAGGTCAGAACAAGGCACAATAGAAGAAAGGGGGGACATCTAAGACAGGCGTCCAGACGAGGAAGAAGAACAACACACATGCACCACATGTACAACAAAAATAGGTTGAGGTAGCACAAGGATCTACATCAAGTGCTAATACACAAGAACAAGGCTAGAATAAGAGGTCAGTCATCCAAACGGGGGGTGTGTGCAAGAAGGTGAAGGCCCACAAAACTATCACAGAATACACGATCACTAAGGATGATGTGGACATGGTGGCCCAAAGGATCCAGGATCGCACAGTCGATGATTTCGAGAATGTTGCGCACCAAAGGGACATAAATGAGGAAGAGCCGACACACATACGACAACTCCTCAGGAAGCTCGGGGAAGCGTAGGCAACCAACAACAATGTAGAAATAGTCCCGTCAACATCACATATAGGAGGCGAAGCTGGATCAAGTGAGAAGGATAGGATCCATATGAAAACACAACTGAGCTGAAAATTTCATGTCACACCTAGCATGCTACGCATGACCGAAATCGTGGGGAAGATACCCCTAAAGGATCAATTTCTATTGATGGGAAACCGACCAAGTCCTTGTATAAACTGCAAGTTAGCGTTACATAGGAGGCACAGTCTCGCGCACGCACGGATACGATGGAATTGCATTAGAAAAAGAACAATCAAGACGAGCTGGAATTGATACTCGAGCAGGCGAAGCTCGAGACCAAAGAAGAGAAGGACCACACGAATGGGATAGAGCAGAAAGTGGTCATAGCCTACGATAAAATCCCAAGGAACGCGTAGATCATGGCCGAACTCACGGTGACAAAGAAGATTGATTAGATTGTGCAGACAATCGATCAATACCAGTAGGAGATCGAGCATCTCCGGGAGAATCTCACACATACCACCCCACCAAAGGTGAAGGAGAAAAGGAAACAGGAGGTAACAACGCATATCAAGGAAATAGAGTGACAAGTCCATGCGGCGACCGACTTGTTCGACAAAACAACACAAATCTAGACGAAGCTGGAAGAGGATTAGTAGGTCTAGTAGTTGGACTGAGAAGGAGAAAGAATAAGTGCAGCTATCCAGGACCTCAAGCAGAGGCAGAAGACAATGTCGATCACAGAGCACGTCAAAGGAGCGCAGGACATGAAGAAACTACATGCATAGCTCATAACTACGCAGACAAAGAAAAATGAGCACTAGGTTCAAATGGAACCGCTCCAGGAGAGAGCAACATAGGTCATTGCATAGGCGGAGGAAGACAAAACAAATATGGCACAAACCTAGGTAGAATGCGCAAGGCTGGTCAATGACGAGATTGCAGTGCAGGTATTGGATGCACTCAAGGAAAAGATCATGCAGGCCCAAACGCGAGCAACAGAGCTCATGGAGAATTTCCAAGCGATCACAAGAGAGATCGAAGGAGCACACAAGGGTTAGGTGGCTCGGGACGAGCCACATGTCAGTGTTGGGGGCCTGTTGGAAGTAGGCCAAATCAGAAATAAAGACTATTTTGGGAAGAAAGGCATGCACGAGGAAAGCGATAGCTAGAAGGAAAAGAAGCACGCACGAATACATGGAAGACCTAATGACTCTAGGGTTAGGGTTTTTTTAATACATTGTAACAACCAATGAGCCATAATATATATATATATATATATATATACCTAGGAGAGAGGGAAGGAGAGATTGATTTAGAGAGTCTTACTCGTGTGAGATAGAGTAACATGCTGGTACCATGACTGTAATCTGATACCTTTTTGTAAGCTGTTGAGTTGTAGAGGGTCAGGAGGGTAGATCTTGAGGGTTATATCACAGGCTGAGGAGCATGGTGTGCTCTAGTCGACCTCACAATAGATCTCGACCCGACTGAAAACGAGTTGTAAAGCGTGCGACGCTGTAGTTTTGGAACTACTATAATAGAAGAGATTGAGAGCCAAATCTTTGTGGATGTATCCCAGGAGGGGTTGAACCACGGTAAAACCTGTGTTATGTGATTGAATTCTTGTGTCTCTTTTACTGTTATGAGTAGATGTTAGCATGATGAATGAATGAGCTAATGAGTTTGATTACATTACATGCATAATTGGGAATGACAATATGTTTCTTTAATAAGCTACATAGAAGTCACAACACACACTTCACAGATCCTCATTTAGTTCTGGACTACAAACACTTGAGTATTGCAGTCACCCATTAAGACTATCTCGGGTGAGACTGCGCAGTGCACTCTGGGTACTGCGTTGCTTTCTGGTTTACCAGGAGGGCCGATAGTTTTAGAGGCTTTGTTGGATCCCTAGTAGACCTGACCTTGGGTCAATCATGTTAAAGTTATAACTCAGACAAACAAACCAACACATGGGGAGAAACAAGACTGTCTTTGTAGGAGAAACAAAAGTGGAAGAACCTACAAAGTGGAAGAACATGCCAAGAGAAATTATGGAATTCATCATCAATTGGAAGAACCTACTGATGAAATATGTGACTTTGAAGGATGAGTTTTTCATACAGATGCATCCATAGCTAATCAACCATTGAAGGATATGTTTGTTTGAATGGGAGGAGCATGTTAAGCTTCTAGGACATGGGCCATTACATCGCTATTGCTATATTAGTTGTCATTATTGGTTGCTGTTGGGCCCCAACACCTCCCCTTATATTTTTACAAAATTTAAAGGGCCCCCGTTAGAATCTTGATAATTATAATGAGCTACAGAATCAACCTTTTCAAATAGTTCCATACCTTGGCTTGCTTTGAGAAAAATTTAATACATTCACTATAGTATGATATATTCATTACAAGAGTATATGTCAAAAGTTAGAAACGAACATAAAAATCTCAATTTAAACAAAACGTTAATTTTTATCAAATGTTTACTTTCGTTTGAATTATGATTATGTGTTCTTTCTTTTGCTCATTAGCAAGTTTGACTATTTTGAATAATGGGTTCAATACTTCATCAAATAATATC
>SNQJ01S0080123.1:50236-71704 GCA_010110895.2 Picea sitchensis | reverse complement strand
TTGTACATTGGATTACATCAAAGGATATTCACAAGGCTAGCATTCCATAGTGGCATTGAGAGATAGCTTAGATAGTTTGTATGTTGGAGAACGAACTCTCGACAAGTTTCATGGACTTGCAAGTCCTTCTTCTAATTCACCTTGTTGATGAGGTTGAATTCATTGAGGTGGTCTCATGTTTTTGGATGTTCTTGTAGGATAGGTATACAAAAAATTTGAATGGTTTTGTTCGGAAAAGAGTAAAACCTAAGGGGTCTATAATGGAGGGGTACATGGTATACGATTTGTTCGATTATGCTAGTAAGTACATCAAGAAAATTGATGATACATTGGGTGGAGTGTTTTGGGATGAACACCGTGATGAGGAAAAAAATGAAAGTGGGATAATCCAAACCAATGGAAGAAGGTGAATTATAAGTGATAAACTGGTTATCTTAGGTTAAGTTTTTATAGGTTCATTTTTTACACTAGACTTGATAATGATTTTTTTGATATCATACTTTTGTTGTGATTCCATGAATACATCAATGAATTTAGAAATGGATGTCATTAATAAATTTATTATTTACAAGGTAGATGCAACTCAATCATGGGTTGCATTGTATTAAAAGAAGAGAATAAAATGGGACAATGCTGGGAAATAATTCAAATGGTTGAATGGTAGGAGCATGCCTTATCCTGATCATTTAAAAGAAAGTATTCCAATGATTTGTCCCAACAATTGGGTGTCCAAATAGATCAAAGAAATATATGGTTCATTTGTTTGTTACTTACATAGTGAAGAATATGCATTGAACATAGGGATTGCATGCACTGACTCTGTAATAATATCTCTATGTTGATTGCTCATTTTATATTACATGTTTTATTTATAACATCTATTATGTTGTTATTACTCAGGTTCATAGACATGTGACATTGTCCTTTGTCCACATGTTTATAGGTTCCTTCCCATCTATATGGGTATATGGCCATCATTTGTATATTGAGGAGGTAGATGGAGGACATATCATGTTTGGTTGTGGAGTGGAGGTCAAGCTAGACCAATCTAATCATGCTAGCCATCGTGATCAAAACCTAATAGAGGACTTATCATCTTTCCAATGTGTTATTTTAAGGTGCAAGCGGTGGAATACCTTTGACTAGAGAAATTTAAAGAAAGATTGTGATAGTGGGATAATATGTACGATTAAATAAAAAAAGGCATGGGATGAAAAGAAGGAGCCTTATGTTTTCCCAAAACATTGCAAACAAGTGTTATTTTTTACAAAGATGTGTTGTATATCGATTATTGGTTTGTATTAAGACATGATCTGGGATCAAGAAATATTTTTTAGAACAACTTTGTTATAATAGAAAGCGAGGAAGATGACCGAGGTGATGTCAAGGAAGAGTGAGATGTACATGTTTTATTTCACCATTTATGTTGTGGATGTTCTATTTTATTACGTATTCTAATATGATATTTTTGTTATGGATTTTACTATGCTAATATATTAATTATTTGACAAATTCAATTTTATATTATGTTGTTGGAAATCCACTAGATTCTATAGTTAAATTATCCATTGACCATCTCCCTCCCAAATCTCTCATTGGGAATAAAATATGGCATACACATGGACTCCCAAAAAATAACATCTTCTATTGGATTTTGGCTCAAGGGAAACTTGTCACGGAAGAGAACCTGATAAAACATTGTTGGCATGGGCCTTCATGGTGTGTATTATGCAAAAAGGAAGTGGAAACCTCATATTTTTTTGAATTGCGACTACACAATCTGTGTATGGGAAAGTGCACTAGCAGGCATCTATCATCGTTATCAACACCCCTTCAATTGGAATAGTCTCTTTTCCAAATGGGAATATTTGTATAGGGGAACTCTCAAAGACAAACCATTATTCAAGCGAGTTTGGTTGGCCCTTCCCAAGTTCATCTATTGGAAGATCTGTCTTTCCTGCAACCAAGCAATATTCAATCACCACTCAATATTTCCATAATAGGTAGCCATCTGAGCCAAAGTATTGTTGGTGGAACATTTTAGTGTCAAAAGAGTGAACAATTCTTCCCAATAACTTCTTGAGCACAATGAGAGAGAATGGTGGCTCTAATTTAATATTGAATCTTCCAAATTTGAGGTTCTTATCAGTCGTCCCAATTCATGCTGGCAGCTTTGAATGACTCTTATGGAATTCTAGTAGTGGTATTCTCTCCAAAACTCCTTCTTACTATTATTTGATGGTTCAACTAAAGGTAATCCTGGGGAGGTAGGTGTGGGAGGGTTTATTCTCAACCATAGGGGAACCATTGAATCATGTTATGAATGCAGTATTGACACTCTTTCTAATAATAAGTCAGAATCCTATGCCCTCTTCTAGGGTCTCAAGGTAGCCACACGTTTGCATATTAAGAAGATCAAATTCCTAGGGGAATACAGAGTGTTCATCAAACATATGGTTTCAAGGACCTCTCCCTTTGACATTCACCTTATGGCCATTATCGATAGGATCATAATTCTTTGCAATTTTTTTTCTTTGAAACAATGGAGTGGTTTCACATACTCCATGAAAACAATGGATTAATAGATGAAAGGCTAATTGAGCTTCTAAGTGTCTCGAAATATTTCTATTCATCAACTTAGACCAATATGATTAGGCCATTCCATGACCTCGTGGTTCCTCCTTTTCACAGTTTCAATGATAAACAACAGTTTGAGGACAAACAAAATACATGGAGCAACCCCAAAGAAGCCTCTCAACATAAGTATTTCTTTCAAATTCTCATTATATCTTGAATGTTTACTCTCAGTCTGGCTTATGCAATCTCTTTATGTTATTTCTAGGAGATGTAGTTTCTCATGTTACTTATGGATATTATGTTAAAAAATCTCCACTGGTTTTTGTATCTTTTTGAAGGCCATAGGATTTGGGAAAACATAGTTAAGGCATTATATGTACTACCTCGTATCTTTTTGAAGGCCTTATATGTACTACTGCACTGCGAGATTTGGGTATAGTTTTTTTATTAATAACATTTACCCGGTGTTTATGAAAAAAAATCAAATCTACTAAATTCTATAGTAGTAAGTCTTCATGAATTCATTCATTATAGTGTTGCACATGTGGATGAATTCACGAAGTGACTCATTTTGTTTACTTATCATCTATATATGTCATTAATAGTGGTTTAAAACATAATAATTTCAATTGTTGAGTATTTGATGACCAACAATACAATCACATTTCAATTTTGGTACCATAGTAATTGTATTAAAAATGATGCCCACTAAATCATGGTACTATATTCTTTGATGATCTTTAAAATTATGCTATTAGAGTATTAGTCATTACAATGTTACACATGTGGATGAATTCATGACAAAATCTCCCAGAAATGTTCCACTGTTACGACATGTGAAGAAATTTCTGAGAAATGAAAAGGAGGACATGGAATTTTTTCAATAGAAGTTGAAGAAGAATCTCCACCTCAAACAAGTGGATGAATTCATGACAAAATCTCCCAGAAATGTTACACTGTTACGACATGTGAAGGAATTTTTGAGAAATGAAAAGGAGAACATGGATTTTTTCCAATGGAAGTTGAAGAAGAATCTCCACCTCAAACCGTATCACACAGGATCTCAAATTATGGTAATAATAATTAATGCACTACAAGGTCATGTTTTTGATGGGGCAGTTTGTAAAAAAATACTGTTGTAAAGGTCCTTGTAATTTTTTTTTATAGTAAGCATGTTTCATAGTCTTGCAATAGTATAACGAATTTTGGCCACTTGTTGGATAGTAAGCATGTTTCATAGTCTTACAATACTATAACGAAATTTGGCCACGAGCTAGATTTTTGTACTTGTAATTTAGAATTTTTATGTTTTCTATTGCACAATTGTTATATAATACAAAGTTTTAGTCTCTTATATATATAATTTTTTAAATATTTGATGATCAATAATATAATCACACATTAGTTTTTAAAATACATAATAAGTAATCACATATTAATTTTTAAAATATATAATAAGTAGATAAAAATATGTTAATAACATGGTATTCAAAAAATTGGTTTAAAAACAATAACAAAGCATTAATAAATTAATTTAAAAAATAATAAATAAAACATTAGGAAATTAAAACAAATCACAATATTAAAATTTTAATTTATTTAAATAATAGATAGAAAAATATATATATTATCATTCTGCTTAATTTTATATACACATCCTAATATACCATATCTTTATATTGCAGCTTTATAATAATTATTTATGAATTATAATTTAAAAAAATATTTAAATTTATATTATATGATTTTTTTGTAATATAAGCTCTCATATATTAATATTATACAAATAATTTTACAAACTTGACTCTCATAGCTCTACCAAAAAGGAAACCAAAGTTTTGACATATTTCCCATAGAAAAATTATAATGTCAAAGAAAGTAATTCCTAGGCCGTTATATTCAACAAACTATTTAGAGGACACTGTAAAACTATAAAAACATAGAGACTATACTCAAGAAATTTGAAATATCGTGATTGAATTTTTTCCAAGTATAGGGTGGCTTGGTTGGCACTGCTGCACTTGGGGTCCCTTTCTCCTTCTCATTCTCCTCAACCTTTTCCTCATCAATGATAATCAGGTTGACACTAGTACCATGATACCTTAAGATCCTGAGGTGCCCGTAACATCCACTAGTTCATCCTCGTTGTCTAGATCCCAATCTGCCACTTTAAAGTTGATCCCAAAGGCCACTCTACACAACATCATAAACTTGGATTCCAGTATTCTAATTCTGTCCAAGGTCTCTGCTTGAGTGTCTAGTATTCCAATAGAACTCCATTTCCCTAAAGACTTTGGTGTCTCAAGATCATGTGAACTCTATATTTTCTACCCAGTCCTCAAACTCTTGCTAAATTATATGCTTCAGGGTCTCCTTTCTCCTCAACCTTGCTCTTCCTACCATTTCCTCCATTATTTAGTTTGTTTTTGGTGGGATGTTCTTATTGAAAATTAATTTGGCTTGCTTGGCAACTCATTCTTCCCCTGTACCCTATGCCTTTTGTGAAACCTTCCCTTGCACCAAGAGTTTCTGTGACCATTTGCACTTGATGCCTCATTTTCTAGATTCTGACAAGTTAAATACCTTTTCATCCACCATTGGAATGTCCCCATCAATGAAAAGGAGGATTTTTCATCTTTTTGTAGATTGGTTTCCATGTACTCTATTCTCCCAATCCTAGGCTTGTAGACATGATCGAGACACCTCCAGGAGAGGGAAATTTCCCCGTGGGATTCCACCATACCTATGAAATAGAAGGGTAGGCTCCACCTATACCAAATTTCTCTTATAGTTTCCCATAAAACTCTCAAAGTAACCAGTACGTCCACCTTCAAACACCCTTCCACCCCCCTTAAAAACATGCTTGACACAAAATTCCTAGCCCCCTGGGTTTCCTGCCCAAATCCATTTTTTCTGAAGGAAGCTAAGATAATACCCATGACCACCACCAACCACCAGGAAATGATTTGGCCTAAAAATAGAGAAATAAGTGACAAGGTTACCTTGACTCCAATGACATCGAGGGAGATGGGTTGCTTTCAAGAGATGCTTTGGATAATGCCACTTTCCTCAGACCCCTTTGACTCACTACACAGGCCAAAAAATCCCCCCTCCCCCCACTCTTCCTCCTCAACTACACTCCAAGCTAGGACATGAAACACCATCTCCAAAAATCCCTATGACTCTTTCCTAAATTTGTCACCCCTTGAGGAAAGACTAGAGGAATGTCGAGGGGAGGCCTCACCCACCATGAGAGTCTTGAAATCATAGGCCAAGCTAAGACCCCCCTGTGTTCTTTCCACACAATATGAAAATGCCCCATCGGCCCTAAGGCCAAGTCATCGAGAGAACCATACCCATACTTATTCTTCCTCTGGTTATAACTACATGCTCTTTCCTAAGCCGTGATCACCCACTCCAACTAGTCATCCACTACCTTGATGTTTCTTCTTGGTTTGGGATCGATTCCCATCATGTGAAAACCTAGTTTTCGATTGCCATTCATCATCATTTGCTTCCACCCATTATCCTTGTACCTATGACTTGTCCTGGTTTGAAGACCCTTCATCACCATTGCGTGAGAATGGAAGGTGGTGTATCTCCCTCAACGTCATTTCCATGTTGTTAGATGTTCTTATAGGAGAGGTACATGAAAAATTTGAATGGCTTTGTTTGGAATAGGGTAAAATCTGAGGGGTCTATAGTGGAGGGGTACATGGTATACGAGTTGTTCTATAATTCTAGTAAGTACATCAAGAAAAATGATGATACATTGGGCGAAGTGGTTTGGGATGACCACCATGATGAGAAAAAAAGTGAAAGTGAGCTAATCCAAACCACTGGAAGAAGGTAAATTATAAGTGGTAAACCACTTATCTTAGGTTAATATTTTACATATTGATCGTTTACACTAGACTTGATAATATTTTAATCTCATAATTGTTGTTGTACTTCCATGAATACATCAATGAATTAAAAAATGGATGCCACTAATACATTTATTATTTACAAGGTAGAGGAAACTCTACCATGGGTTACATTATATTAAAAGAAAAGAAGAAAATGGGACAATTATAGGAAGCAATTCTAATGGTTGAATAGTTAGAAGCATGCCTCATCCCAATAATTTAAAATAAAGATTTCCAATGATATGTCCAAACAATTGGGTGGTCAACTAGATGAAAAAAATACATGGTTTGTTCATTTGTTACTTACATGGTGAATAAGATGCATTGAACGTAGGGGTTGGGTGCACTGACTCTATAATACTATCTCTATGTTGATTTTTCATTTTATATTGTATGTTTGATTTATAACATGTATTATGTTTTTATTGCTTGGGTTAGTAGACACATGATACTATCCTTTGTTCACATGCTTATATGTTTTTTCCTTCTCATCAATGTGGATATATGGTCATCATTTTTATATTGAGGAGGTAGAATGAGGACATGTCACACTTGATTGTGGAGTGAAGGTCAAGTTAGACCAATCTAGTCATACTAGCCATCATGACCAAAACCTAGTAGAGGACTTCTGATATTTCCAATGTGTTATTTTAAGGTGCAAGTGGTGGAATACTTTTGATTGAAGAAATTTAAAGAAAGATCGTGATAGTGGGTTAATATGTACTATTAACTCAAAAAAGGTGTGGTATGAAAAACCTTATGTTTTCTCAAAACACTACATACAAGTGTTTTTTTTTATATAAAGATGTGTTATATATGGATTAATGATTTGTATTAAGACATGATCTGGGATCAAGACATATTTTTTAGAACAACTCTGTTATCATGCCAAATGAGGAAGAGGATCGAGGTGATGGCAACGAGGAGTGAAATGTACATGTTTTATTTCAAAATTTAAGTTGTGGACGTGCCATTTTTTTTTTTTACTTTGGAATAGAGCTTGGTGAAACCCACCGAGCACTTCCCCTCATTTCGAGGATGGTACCCAGGGCAAACCATATTTTGTAGAAATCCGAGACTTTTTCAATAGCTGTCTCATTTAAGAGATCAACATGTCACTTGCGGGAATTGAACTTGGGTGGGGGAAATACCCCTCAACACAAATCACTTAGGATAAACCCAATTGACAGATATGCCATTTTATTATGGATTCTAATATGTTATTTTTGTTATGGATTCTACTATGTTATTTTATTAATTATTTGACGACTTCAATTTTACATTATGTTGTTGGCAATCCACTAATTCTATAGTATAAGTGGTTATATTATGGTAGTTGTGGGAGGTATTTACCTTCACGTGTAACCCTGGCGAGAACATAATATTCCGGGAAGCAAGACAAAACCCTAATTAGTTGGTTAATAACCCTAGAAGACAAGTCGGCTCAAGAGAATGATTTGTATTAGGTTATTAGCCTCCAAGAGTAGAAGTCAGCTAAAAGGAAATGTTATATACTAAGTAATTAGCACCCAGAATGAGAAGTCGGCCCAAGCAGTATGGCAGAAAACAATGTAAATACAGAAGGCCAGTCTTCATTTTGGCCAACATTCTCAGAACTGCAGAAGTACACTTGTGCGCACTGTAGTTGGCCAGTTTGTGCGCAAGTCTTGGGAGCAGCTGCTGCCGACAGTTCTGCAATCTGAATTTTCGATTTTCTAGGTTGAACTCTCTGATCAAGTTTTGTTATTCTTGCTTGGTGCACTATCCTTGGAGAGAGGTGCGCCGCCTTTGTTTGGCTATTAAGCCTCGATTTTTCTTTAGGAATCATTCTCTGTCAAGGTTAGGGTGCTTGGGGGTGGCTTCGGCCTATGGTTGGGTGACAATATTTCTATATTGTCTATGGTTAAATGAGCACATCCATTACTTTCTAATAGGTTATGGGCCCATGCTATCTTTGGGCAGTCTAATCGCTGGAATATAGATTGGGAGGATTTGCTCAGTTGCAGTTGGAGTTGCAACCAGTTTTTGCTGCAAGAACGAAACCCTAACCCTCTCGTTGAGGCACCCCTTAATTGAAGATATTGACATAATTTCTGGATAGACTAGTGTGCCCTAGCCTAGCGCATCTCCTGATACTCTCAGCAAGCTAAGACGTCAAGTTTGAGTTTTTGGTCAAAATCAAGGGTTGACCAAGTCAAAACAATTATGACTTACTCTATGAAGTCAAAAAACAAGTTAGAATGGGCTTCTAACTTCATAGAATGGAAGACAAGGATTGACCTCATCCTTGCCAAGAATAAAGTGTTGGATATTGTGAAAGGAAAGATCATGGAGCCACATTTCGAAGAAGGAAAAGAGAAGGAACCTCAGAACATTGCAGTTTTGGAAAAGTTCAAAGACAGTGACATCAATTCCATGAGTATCATAGTGGATTCTATAAAATACCACTTGATACCCTACATCTCCCATCTTGACTCATCTAAGAATATGTATTATGCCCTAAAAAACCTCTTCTCAATCAAAAACATTGGACAAGTAATGAGTCTAAAGAATGAGCTTCGTGACATGAAAATGAATGATGATGACAACATAACATCATACTTTGTGAGAATCTCTCAATTGAAAGATCAACTACAAGCTATTGAAGAGATCATTTCAAAGAAGGAATTGGTAAATATAGTACTCAATGGTATTCCCAAGACATGGGATGCATTTTCCGCAAGCATGAACACAAGGAAGGAGTATCCCACATTTGAAGAGCTTTGGACTTGCTGTGCACAAGAAGAATCAAGGATCAGTGAAAAAGAGAAACCCCAAGAGAAATACGATGATCAAGCCTTCACAACAAAGTTCAAGAATCTTAAGAATAAAAAGAAGTTTGGCCCCAGGAGGAAACCAAATCAAGAGAAAGATATGTAAAAAATACAATGCTTCAATTGTCAAAAGTATGGTCACTACAAGAATCATTGTCCCAAGTTAAAGAAAAGGAAGGAAACACACAAAGCATCAATTTCTGTACATATCTTGCATATCTATTTCCTAGAAGATAATATGTTTCAAAGAGAAACTATACTTATGGAAGAACAACAAGATAATGACTGCTATCACAATGACTACAAGTCAGACAATACACATGAAAGGATGAAGTACATGAACAACCCCTAGTAATAATTCATGTGGAAGTTATTACATAAGTAACAGCTGCAAGATAAGCCGAAATCAGAATCAATCTTGAAGAAACCTAGAAGAAGTAAATACAAAAAGTAGTCAACAATCAAGAGGAAATTGTTAAAAATAAATTAAAAAAAATGACATATGACACTCTGCAGAAGGCATTAAGGATGCATACGGAAGCGTGGAATCTGTTAGATGGAGGGAACCAATTATATATATTTCCAAAAAGAAGAGCATGCATTCATGCTTGAAGCAAGGATTAGGAGGGAGCTAATCCTAAATTATATGATCCATTGAAGATGATGAAGTATCTATCCATGGTAGCAACCATGAAAAACAACACGTGTTCAATTTGACTTTAGAAGAAGTCTTCTTCGAAAAGAAGCCTCAAAATATCCCTAGTTGTCCATCCACATCCATGATCCTATGATGAAAGGAAAAAGTTAGAATCTTCAGGGCATGGAATCTATAGAAAACTCCATGGACCCAAGAGCTAAAGAGAAACATGAGAAAGAACATGAAGATTCCAAGAGAGAAAGAAAAGCTAGGACAACTAGTCATTGTATCGAGAATCACAAGACTACCATATTGACCTGAACTCACTAAAAGAAATCAAGCAGAGGAAATGAAAGTTGTGATGAAGAACAATGCATGGAATATTTAATGAATGTAAGCATTCTGAGATCTAGAACTAGAGGTTCTCCCGGATGGAGGAGAAGACTATGATGATGGTTCTCCCAGATGGAGGGAGAAGACTATGATGATTGCTTGTTCCAGTAAACCAGACATACCTCTACATGAGCCATTATATCGTCCGCAATATCCATGGGTTGGACTTTACATCAGATGAATGCAAATACTGTTCTCCAAAATAATTTAACAAAGAGCATATGTAGAGAAACCTCAAGGCTTTGAGGTATACCAGAAAGAGACACTTGTATGCAGATGGAAGAAGATTTTCTATGGATTCAAACAACTTGGTGCAAAGCCTCTCATGCACAACAGAAGCATGGTGAAAACCTTCTATGATAAAAATCAGAATTGTTACTCAGAAGTCTAGGATGATGGATTGCTAATCCATGACAAATTCTCATGGTGACAGAAGAAGTGCCACATGGATATGTTCCAGTTTGAGCCTTGCCATGATGTTATGAGATAGAAGGAAACAAAAGAGCTGAATTCATCTATGATATACTGTAATGATCATAGCTATATGAAGGCTTCAGAGAAAACCAGTGTTCCAGAAAGACCGAAGTACATTGAGATCAAGCATTACATTCTCTATGATGAAGTCCATAAAAGAGAAGTGGATCTCCAATATATATCTCCACAGATGAGTAGATAAGAAAATATTTTGGTAAAGCCTCTGTCCAAGATGAAAGAGTTTGCGTACTCAAGCTGGAGCTCATGGAGACAAATTCCTTATTGAAAAAGGAAAATATGACTCCCAGGTGGGGAGGGAGCATTGATGTGTTATTGATTTATGGACAATCTTTTTTCAAGTTCGAAAAATGGTCCAGGATGAGCAGTTCCTTTCCAGTTCAGAAAGTGGTTTGAGATTTCTGACGGACATGCATTTTCTAGTTCGGAAAATGGTCTAGATCGAACGGTCATTTTTCGTAATGAAAATGGTTCGATGGATTGCTGATGTACCATAGACAACGATTCCCCTTGCGCGTCTTCATTTTATCTCTCAAAATTTCGTCCTAGTCCCCAATCCATTACAACTAACAAGGAAACCAATGTTATATTCTAGTGTGAAGTACAAATAAAGTCTACCATTTATTATTAGTTGCAATCTACAACGTTATACATCAAATACACCTTCATAAACAAAGTATACATCAACATATAAATACCTAATTCACTAAGTATCGATAAAGTAATTAATGGACCAAATGAATATGTAGATTGATTACTTATTGGATATATTTGATGGACATGTGATTTCTTGATAAACTCATAGTTCGACTAACTTCTAGTTAAAGTCAATTATCATTTCAAGTCGACTTAATCAATACAAATAATGTATCAATCACTAGAAGTTTCCATGATCCAAGAAAATAAGGTAGATATCATTGAAAGTGATTTGAATCAATCAATTAACCATAACCCACTTGACGAATTAAAGCTCTAATTTCTAAGAAGACGACGAGGCAAGAAAATATATGGATAAAACAAGAAGTTTTGATGTGGATCTTTGAATGATGGGGCTCTGTTATATTTATGTCTGGATGTTGAGTCAAAATTTACATTCAAAAGTCAAAGTCAAATTTTACGTTCAAAAGTTTTATGAATTTACATGAAGCTTGAAAGTGAGGGATAGGAGGGAATTAACCAACTATGTTAAGTTTTATTTTATGAAGACAATCATCACATTTTGATCACTACAATATAGGTAAATAATGTTAATAAAATAAAATGAAAAAAAAAAACTAAAAATTAATAAAAATATCAATACAAAATAAATAAATGAATAAAATAAATTAAAACAAATTAATTAGTCATTTTAATTTGTTCATTTGTTTATTATCATCTTATTAATAAATAAATTAAAATAAATTAATAAGATGATTACAGTAATAAGCTGAATTCTAGATGTTGTATTATCTATAATTATGAAGCCTTATCTTTTCTCCATATTAAAATGGATCATTACACTAACTGTTCTATATGGATAAACTATGAAGTATGGATATGTATATACTAGGCTATAGCGCATATTCGACATAGCGGTAACATCCTATACAATACTCCATCTATTCCAAATCCACCAAGGGCATAGACAAGAGCAGAGGAAGCGCCCAAGCCATATAATCAAAGTAGAACAACTATCCGGGTATATAACATTATCCCTGATTGATTTCCCAGTGATTGCTACTTGAATCTTATCCCTGTTTCACTATATACATGGTAGACATAGCTAGTATGTGGATATACAAGGTATTAATATAAAGATAGCATATGTAGAGGATATGGGTAATATGAAGAATATAGGTATATTATATCCAGGTATACCACATTCTATGGTACTTTTACAACCCACCTAATAGTTCCGGGCATAGATTCAACTTAACTTATTTTAGGACCTATGTTAGATATGCTTTACAATATACTCTTGGTTACGTTAGTTGGGTAAATTAACCTTAGATTAACCAGAAATTAAAGCTATCTCTTTTAGAGGCGAAGATGCTATTGGTGGTGCTAATAGTGCTTATTTATGGGAGCAATTCCAACAGTTGTGTTTGTATCAGTAGCTTATTTACCAGCGAGTCTACCTGTTCCAGCCGACATAAGCTCTTTATCCCGGTTATGTTCTAATATCTGCTATTGTTTCTATGAGTTTGGTTATGGCATGTGGGAATTGACTCAGAAAAATGGAAAAAAGACCCATTATGGGTAACACCACCTAAATGACCAAACACCTAGACCAAACACCCACCTTTCACTCTTAGGGGCCTTACACAAGCACACACTATCACTCTCATACACAAGATATTAACCAGATCCCTATTAGCACAACAAGGAACCCAACTCACCAACAATGTTCATCTTACCCTCACACGGAAACCACCAGTTACTATATCATTAGCCCAAGCCTTGATAATCGAATTACCTTTATTACCCACATATACCGAGCTATATAATCCTATTGACCAGAACATGCTCTTAGATGTTCAAGTTGACATAGAGAGAGCTTATTGCTTTCATAAGAATAGAGCATTTCTTCTCCTCTACTAACTCTTTATCCTATTAGTGCTTTTCTCCATTAGTTCTCTTCTTTCCTTATATTAGTGCTTTCTCTATATTCTAAATCTTATACTTTGATTATTCTTTTATCCCATTCATTTACTAGGGGCGATCCCCCAGACCCCCCAATATACTCTAGCCATGTTCTCCTCGTTAGACCATGTATCGGTAGCCCATGTTTGCCTCGTCTACCCATGTTTTATTGCGTTACCCCATGTATTGTTATACCATGGTTACTTGTCTAGAAATGTATACTCCTATAGTAATCTCGGAGACTCAAACCATGTATACTCCTCGGATTAGCATTTCTCATACGCCCAAGGCCATTTCAACTACGATCACACCTGCACAAATACTACTACTCTCAGACTATGATATTTGTTTCCAATACTGGATGCACCAAAAACCTAGCACGTAGTGAAAGAATCTACTGAAATATCTATGCGTTCTATTACTTTTTCTCATCATGACATCCACACCATTTACATAGGGAAATTCTAGCTTGTAGACCGTTAGCCGTAAATAGCACACCGAACCAATCGCGATCACTCACACCATCACAATCACCTAGCTCATTCAATCACATCACGAAACCAGAACAACTCTAGCCATTCCAATCTCGATATGGTCCCTGGCCTGGGCTTTAGCACAACATATGACTGATACTCGGGTCTCGCTTGATCAGGATGAAGGTCCGTATCTATTTGGGTCGCTTGCATTCATCCTATCACGGGCCGTCCAGTGCGACCTTATGCTCTCCACTCTCTGATAGGTACTTGTTCTTGATTAGCCTAGGGACAAGATGCACTTTGGATAGGTTATTACTAGTCAGTCTACGTAGGCACTTGGTCCTTTATTCCGGCATTGATACTTTCTAAAACCATACCATAGTGACGACTACTTCTCATCCACTTACTCTTTATATGGGATTTTCACCAAGCAAGGCTAAGCTGGTTACTAACTACCTGGGTCTTAACATTTAGCCTTCTTTCACAGGTCTATTACAAACTATGTATGTCTATAGCTACTCCTTTACTGGGTCTGGATAAACTAGCCAATTAGTTGTTTAGGAACCGGATATATACTGTTTCATCTATGTATTGATGCATGAACGTCATCTGGATATACCACCTTGTCCACGTCATCTTGATATAATACCTTGTTGTCCACGCTGGATATACATTTTGTTTGCTTGCTGGATATACCTTGTGTTTGCTTGTGGGATAACCGTGGATAACCTTTGTCTCTTTAGGTGGTTTTCCATATGGCTCTGGATCTTTCTCTTTCTCTGTATCCACTAAGTAATCCCGTTGGGACCAACGCTATCCACCATTTGGGGCCAGTTAGTACCTAACATGTACCTAATCAGATGAGAACTTAATGATACATATTTCGATCTGGATACAGACATGAGCTACATTGTTGGCTTCGACCACCACCTCTCTTCTTTCTCTTGCTTTGAACTCGCCTTGTCTACACCTTTGACCTACTGTTGGAACTCGCTTTGTTTACATCTTTTACCCACCGGCTTGAATGGCGCCCATCAGTGTAGATTACATAATCTCCACGATGACCTGCCTGTATGAATCAAATATGTGGTGAGTGTGGTCCCCTCGATGCCAACCAATTATATATCATATATAGAACTCGTATCTAGAACACGTGGTCTCATCCAGGTAATGAAATAACTATAATAGGGGTAATGAAATAAGAATTCCCGTAGGAGGTTAAAAGTGCTCATTGACCCTGTATAAACGCTTAAGCCATACAAGGTGTAAAAGTGTGGACGTCTAGGTCAAAATTGGTACATTTTCGTTAAGGTGTACAAGTCTGGACGTCTAGGTCAAAATGGTGAAAGTGGAGAATTGAGGGGTACACACATGGCCCCTAAGAAATGATAGTACAGGTCGGTCAAAGGGATCTCAAAATCTGGTTAATATCTTGTGCATTCATAGGAATATTGGTGATTCGGCTTGAATGTACATTTTGATAGAGGAAAAGACTGTCCTTTGGTTGGTTGATATAGCCCAACCTATGGTAAATATTGACTAACTTGGTCTGAGCACAACATGGGTAATCGGATGGTGGTTGATAAATCCCTAAGTATGTGTAAGTGGGTGATCGATAAAGAAGGAATAATGAGGGTTACAGATTACATACACAAATTCTTAGAATTCTATGTGGTTCTAAGTGGTGTGTACAAAGTGGGTATAAGTGGTGTACCAATCCGCTAAGTACGGGTTAGAGTGTACATTTGGTTTATTAATGA
This sequence comes from Picea sitchensis, assembly GCA_010110895.2. Lineage (NCBI taxonomy): Eukaryota > Viridiplantae > Streptophyta > Pinopsida > Pinales > Pinaceae > Picea > Picea sitchensis. The sequence goes on along the minus strand of SNQJ01S0080123.1, from coordinate 56,026 downwards.
ATGACTAGGCTCATCGTAAGGATCGACCTGATTATTCCAACTAGGTAAGATGGACCTGGTACTAGTTCTGGTCTTGTTTATGCTCCTATATCTGCTTCTGTCTCTATGCCGTTGGGTATCACTATGGACTAATAAACACAGTAGGGTAGGTGGCTACGAGCTATCAAATCTAGGATAGAGATACTTGTTAGGTGATGTATCTAAGGCGACTAGAAGGGATGCTGTCTTTGTTGCTAGATCAATGAATGAACACATGGGAGGGATACTGATCTAAAGGTCCACTTCGAACTAATAAATCTACTATGTGTTGGTGTGGCTCTGCAAGTTGTTCCTCACCATGTATTGTGCTTTGCATGACCAAGGTATTTGTAGTAGGTGACTAGTATAGTCTAATATTTCTTAGACTAACAAGACTAAGGTTATCATGGGATAAGATTACAAGGACTAACAAGACTAAGGGAAAATACATGGATTCCTCATATTGATGATAGAGTATTATAATGGCTAACGGAGTATGAGAAATGAAAAGACGAGTTTACATGACTAGATGCGTATGATACATGATAAGACGATTCTAAATGGTGTGAGTGTAGGAAATGGTATAAATGTTGCTAATTTGGCTGAGTGAACCTGATACCCAAGAGGTGGTGAAAAATGGCATGGTAATTCGAAATGGGTTATCGTGATCAAGCATGTTTCCTGGTCTAATTTCTATGCCTAAGCTCTCTAAACCCTGGTTTGTTTGTTTGACCTATGTATACCGACAAGCTATAATTGCTAAAGGTTGGCTAGGTCGAAGATGACTTGTAATCCGGTTGATGAATGACTACATGGATGACCAAGATTGAACAGGCATAAGTTGGGGTGGTGGCTACTGTGACTGACAAAGGGTTTCAAGATTGCGTGGTCCTCTCTGTAAAATGGGTAATGAGCCGGTTCTTCATGAATGGCTAAGTGCTTGTTCCTGCTGGTATGATGGATATGCCGAATGAGACAAAGCCTTGAGTTGAGTTTAGTGATGGTGACCCATAAGACCCAATCGATAAAGCGAAGAAAAGATCGGGTTTTACCACGTTCATTACTGTGTGGTTACTAGAGATCAACATGCATCATTATAATAGAAAAATATGTATATTCATAGAGGAGGAAAGGACCGAGGTAAATGCCAGTAAACAAAGAATAAATCTAGGTAGGCTTATAAGCTAAAAATCATAGTTAATAAGATAGGATTGGTTAGGGTTAATAAGATAAGAATATAGTCTATGTTGCTACCAGATTGATGAACTAATGATGGTGAATGATTATTGGAATGAATGATGCTTTCTGTTGAGTGATCATTCATAGAGAGCATAGAAGGAATAGAGAACATAGAAGTAATAGAGACAATAGAAGTGTGGAGTGTAGGGCTACGTGTTCTCATTGGCCTAATGAAGCTACTAAGACTTAGTTGGCTTCCCTGAAAAACATCAAATGCTATAGACCTGCTTCAGGTTCTTTCCTTAGAACGACCACCACCTAGTGCTTGCCTGAGTTAGTTCATCCCTTCTTACTGCTTGCCTTACTTATGAGCTTCCCTAAGAATGAACGATGTGTGTAGAAATAACATGGATGGGGGACTTTCCCCGGAAGAACACCACACACTTACCTCTGAACAACCAGTGTTTTCCTTACTTACGAGCTTGCTCTATTTTAAGCTTATCCTACGTGAACCTGGTATTGAACTGGTAAATTCAGTAATAGAAGGTGGCGTATCGAGTAGCTGGTTCATTCCCCCATTACGAACCTTGAAGTGGGAAATTGAAGAGTGAAAATGAACGAAGTCGCTCATCCATCCGATGGGTGAGGTGGTGTATAAAGATGGTAGATTCAACTTTGTGAACCTGGCCTTATCAAAAAGGAAGGACTAACAAAAAGAACCAAGCCTAGTTTGAAGAGATAAAACCTAAACCTCAGGAGCTTTGTGAGAAGAAGAGGTCCAAAGGAGGGGGGAATATGTCTTGCTTTCCCTATAATGCCCTATAGACCTGGGGATGGTGTACGAGTTCTTGCTTTGTCAATCTGTTGGAAGGAATAACTTCAATATGAAAGAACAATTGAATTATTGCTTAATCCTACCCAAATGAGTGGGAGGCTACTGATCCATCTGGGTTCCATAACTCGCAATTGTATTTATCCAAACAGCTGGTTCCCAACAAGTTATGAATGCTCAAGAATTCCATCCATAACTCGCTCGACCTAAGAAGAAGTACGAGTGATTCAGTGTATATTAAGCAGGGCGGGTTAGTAAGCAAGAACCCTGTATCCCGCCCGCCTGGGGCTATCTATAGCCGGTTCATTAGGATCCTGGAATCATAAAAGAAGAGTTAACAGGTAGGGAAGACCAGATTATAACCTAAAGAGAAAAAAGTGAGTAAAGAAAACGTCATTCTGCAGTGTGTTCTGGTTAAAAATGAGAAATTGTTCGATAAAGAACTTGCATTTGGCTTTATCCAACTCGATTCATTATTAAATGGCCCTCCACCTTGGGCCTGGTTGAATCCAAAGAAGATGAGGAACGAAGTGGAATGAATCTACTTCTAAAGATCGACAGTGGGGTCAAGATCATATCCATAAGAAGTGTCATTAATTCATTATAGATGTAATAATCAAAAGGTGATTTCTAGCTCAACAAAGAAGGTTTCTAAGGCTCGACCTGATATGCTGTATCTAAATCGAAAAGTATATATGGAAAAAGAACATATATAAAAGCCAACTTGCTTTCACGCCTGCTAACTAATATCTTCTTCTGGGGCTCCCTCTGACTGAAGGCACCAGGTTGGGATGGTTCCGATCGATATTCAAAACTTTCCCAAACACGCTTTTAATAAAGACCAATTTTGTTGGGACGGGGTCAGAGGCATATGATCCAGATGGGGTCCCGAACTCGAGTTTCATTTAGCCAAATTGATGAGTTAAGGCATCTCAGGTGATTCCATCCATCCTTCCTCTAAGGAAAGTGGCAGCATCATAACGAGGCTTAGGCGGGTTAGTGAAAGACAAATTAGATTACCATTTGAGCGCGCTTACACTCCACTTTCACCCTTATCAGGGGGCCACCCACATATTACTTAGGAATGGGAGATGCGAAAGATGCTCTTGAAAAGAAAAATCTAAGGAACAAGTAGTGCCAAGAAAAACCTCTTAAATGACCATTCTATCAATTTTCAGACTGAGATATAATCCTTTGATATCGTTGATACAAAGCATAATGGACCTTCTGAGTTAAAGCTATTTGAAATAGGTTCTGCATGTAGAAAGGTCGATTGAAAAAACCGTAAAGAGTTCTTCATTGGAGGGACGTTGGAAAGCGACAATCAATCTATAAGCAGTAAGGCAGTGAAGTTCAAAGTCGGAAGGTGGGTCCTAAATAGGTAGGTTAGGTTCCTTTCCCCCCAATCAAGTTGGGTGCCTTTCCCCAAATAAGGGTTTTTTTGTAGGGTAGGTTCGTAAAAATATGGTGAATCTAACGCTGCGCAAGCCATAAAAGGGGAAGTTGGAAGGTGGGGCAAAGAAATCCAGTGAGAAGTCAGAAGGTGATACGAAGCAGTCGAGGGAGAAGTGGGTCGATAGAGACTAAATAGGTAGAATTGGTGGTTTAACAAGGTCTGATACTTTAGAAATTGGATCAAGGTAATAAATAGGATAGGTTTTTGAATGGGCTTTGTGGGAAGGAAAGGAATTCATACAGGTGGATGTAAAGTACAACACTTGTATTTTACTTTTCATAGCGTTAGAATGAAACCTTGAAACTCTGATAAAACCAGAGAAATATTATAGCTTGATTGTTAACAATAAAAAGGTGGCATGTTAAGAAGTTTTTGGGAGGCATACTTCAGGTGATCAATTCCATCCCTAGAAATAATGATGCAGGCGACATTGATTGACACTCTTGTAAGCTCATCCCACATACGAATTATTAGGGAGGGTCCCAGCATCCACCGGGAGCATTCTTTCCCCTTGAGCATAAAACTAGGGTGGGGATTGCAAAGTGTTTCCCCATCATATGGGAGAACTGAACTAAATATTCAAATTAATTGATTCAAATATATACTCATCATAAGCTAGATTCTTTTTTATCCTTCCCCTTTCCCTATGGATTGATTGATTTATTTTATTATGTATATATAGATATGAGTCAACAGTTTGACATCGGATACATATATCTTATATAGAATGAATAGAAATACTTTACTGGTTGGTGTACACAGGACAAGGAAAAACAGATAGCAGGCATATCAAGGCCCTTACATGTTACAGAAGGCATTTCAACTTACATGTTTCAGTACAGAGGGAAGAAGTGATCTTCCTACATTCATTATATATATATATTATATTCTACATTCTAGTAAAGCCAGTAAAGTATGGTGAGGTCATTAAAACACGACTTCACTAGCGATTGATTTGGGCCAGTCAATCCTTTTGGGAAAGAGCCATATCCCCCTATCCCAATCTTTCCTTTCCCGACGGCTCTATCTTCTTTCTTCCCAATGGATTCCTCTTTTCTTTTCTTTTCCCCCTTCCCGGTACTGGTTACCCGCCCGCCATTTGATAGCGCCAGCGTGCCTGCCCTGCCTGTTCCGAGTTCCACCCACAGAGAAAACCATGCCCCCCCATAGGTTTCTATCTATCCACTATCAATTGGCTTTAAATTATTAAAGCATCCCGTCGAAGGTCACTAACTGATTCCTGTCAACTAATCCCTTTCAAAGGTAACTAAATAACTAACTTGCTTTAGAGAGGTCCTAAGCTCACAAAGCTCCCGGGCTTGAGGAGGTTTCATCTCGTTGAACTAGGCTTGGTTCTGCGAGGACCTCTTTTTCCGGCTCCAGGGCGGATATCCTTCCAATGCTCCAGGGTTTGCTTCTGGGATGATCTTTCCTTTCGCTATGAGTTTTCCAGCGTGACTATTCCACTAAAGGGATGAAGCAAATCCATGATTCAAACAACTCATACCATGAAGGGATGGAGAAAAGGTATGATTCAAACAATTCATACCTTGAAAGAAAACCAGTTTATTTGATTAAGCTAGCTGATGCAAAGTACATAAAGAAACTAATACTTTTGATCAACTTAAATGATGAAAAGTACAAAAGGAAACTACTCGTTATGATCAAGATAGACGATGCAAAGTAATTAGCACTAAAACTCCAATAATTTTCCAAAAATACATAAAGAGAAAGGAAACCTATCTACAAACATGATCCTCCATCATGTGAGTTAATGGTGAGTAGTCCCTTGTATATTTGTATATTTTGTTAAAAAGTCAAACCGATGTATTTATCATGGTTGAAGTAGTGATGTAAGATACCTCATCATAGATCCCCCTGTAAAGTTGATTGAGATCAACATTACTTAATTTCACAACAGATGCTTTAAATGAGTACGTGAATGTAATTAGTGAAAATATATTAAAATTGTAAGAAGACTACTAGCACCCAATGTGACTTGAACCGAAAATTGCTTGATTGGAAGTCAAACACCTTTTCCATTAAACCACAAACACTTATTGGTACCAAAATTATCTATTTAGACTCAAATAAATATTTATTTGTTAATCAATAGATATGGCAACAATGGATATACAATTGCAATTTCTAGTTATTGATATGAAAAGTGGGAGAAGAATGAAGTGTAATGTGTCGGGGAGTTGATTTTGAGACCACACACTAAATGACCATGAGCTATATCATAACATAACTCATAGAATATTTAATTTTTTTATTGTTACTATTTATTTATTTTCATTTGGGG
>SNQJ01S0080123.1:26299-37902 GCA_010110895.2 Picea sitchensis | reverse complement strand
TTAGAGAGTGTTACCCGCGTGAGATAGAGTAACAGGCCGATACCATGACTGTAATCTGATAAATTTTTCTAAGCTATTGAGTTGTAGGGGGTCAGGAGGGTATATCTTGAGGGTTAGATCATAGGCTGAGGAGCATGGTGTGATCTAGTCCACCTCATAATAGATCTCAACCCGACTGAGAACGAGTTGTAAAGCGTGCGATGCTGTAGTTTTGAAACTACTATAATATAAGAGCTTAAGAGACAGATCTTTGTGGATGTATCCTAGGAGGGGGTAAACCATGGTAAAACTTGTGTTATGTGATTGAATGCTTGTGTCTTTTTTACTATTATGAGTAGATGTTAGCATGATGGATGAATGAGCTAATGAGTTTAATTACATTACATGCATAATTGGGAATATCATTATATTGCTTTAATAAGCTACATAGAAGTCACAAAACACACTTCACAAATCCCCATTCAGTCCTAGACTGCAAACACTTAAGTATTGCATTCACCCATTAAGACTATCTCGAGTGAGACTACACTGTGCACTCTGGGTATTGTGTTGCCTTCTGGTTTACCAGGAGGGCTGATAGTTTTAGAGGCTTTGTTGGATCCCTAGTAGACCTGAACCTGGGTCAATCATGATAAAGGTATAACTCAGACAAACAAACCAACAAATGGTTCCATTGCCGGTTTGAACAACATAGGATTGAGTAGATGTGATCTGTTGAAAATTTGTTAAAAGAGGGTAAGATCCGCAGAAGACGAGTCAAAAGAATACCGAATAGGATGACAAGAAGGTGAGAAGAATGCACTGCTAGAAGGGGATGTTGAGACTGTGGAATCCCACAAAGGCAGAGATCGAAAGCTGGTTGAAGTCAAAGGAACTAGAGTTTGCGTAGAAAGATAATAGAAACCCTAGAGTAACACCACGCAAATATCTTGAGAAATAATGTGTTTACTGATCTACTTGAAGTATTTTTCTGTGATTTTCCACACTTATTGCAAGAGTGGATATTGAGTTTGAAGGATAACTACGCAACAAACAGGATCCGACAGTTAGAGTGGACCGCAGTTCAGATCATGCAGTTACAGCAGGTGAATAACAAATTCACCAGCGCAGTAGATTTTTGGCTCGACAGTATTGTAGCAGGATTTATAACAAAATTTGCAGTAGATACCGCGAAGTTGTACAATGTAGCAGAGAAAGATTTTCTACGCAGGTCTTGAGGAAGGTATATTAGATCACTGTATACTTCTATTAAGATATTTCTATGTAACAAAGGTGTAAAGACAATGGAGTCAGATAGCTAAAATTCCCTGCGTCCATGGGGGAAGGGGGGAAGCACCGACAAAAAAAGGAGAAATGGAAGGAGAAAAGGATAAAGGAAAGAAGGAAGAAGCCTTAGACCCAATCATGATTGATGACAACTAAATCAAGAGTATCATGGAGACATATGGAAATATGCGCAATGGAGTACCCTACCAATACAATATGAACACCAATAAGAGAGTCGTAGCCATGAGGGAAGGCTTGGAAAGTGATGAAGAGGATGTATAGGATCTCCGGGATGTGGAGCAGATTGAGGAAATCCTGCGCGCAACATATGAGAGGAAGATGAGAGGTCCAAGAGTGGGAATAGAAGGCAACAATCCTATCCATATTAATGTTAATGTGGAACCCATAAACCCATGTGCGACTAACACACCCAAAAGAACACCAACGTTTAGACAACCGAATTTTGGGAGAAGGAAGACAACAAGAAGTACATATACACAAGGATCAACAACTGAGGGAGTCGGTTCAAGGAGTATTAGTCAAGTACCTACACCACACGGAGGTAGTATTTCAACATTCAAGATGGCAGGAGACAATCCCACCATCAGGTTACCAGAATTCAGAGGAGAAGCGTCAGAGGACCCAAAGAAGCACATGTTTATTTGTGAAAAGATCTGGGAAGCAAAATAGATCATATACGAGGACACTAAACTTGCACATCTAGCAATCACATTAAGAGATCATGCACTGGATTGGTATATGAGTTTAGCCACAATTTATCCACCAGGAACAACCAAAACGATTGCGGATATCAAGAAGTTGTTGATAAATGAGTTTCATAAGCCAAGTTCATAGGATTAGTACATGAACGAGATGATAGAAATTAGATAGAAACCATAAGAATTTTTATGGGAGATTGACCAGAGATTCAACCGACTGAAAGGAAAGTTGAAATATCTCATGGAAAATATGCAACATAGGCACCTTTTCGTCAATTCATTACTACCACACTTAAAATATCTATTGTGACAACATAAGTTTTAGACACATGCAGAGGCTCTGCAGGTAGCCCTGCAACTAGAAGAAACCAATATCAGAATATGGATCCAACCATCGAAGAGCTGAAGGAGGATCTGAAGAAATTAACGTTCCAACTAAACCATAACAAAATTAAGCACAAATGAGAATCCATTTGGTGTACCACATACAGGATGAAAGGACACCATAAAAACGAATGTCCAACATTTGCGAAGTACATGGCAACATGAATGCCAAATCCATTACCCACAGGAGGACTATGGTGTGAAATATGTAAGAAATAGGGCCACGATCCATATCACTGCCCATTGATACAGAAGTACCAGACAGTCCCAAAGAGTTCATATTGCAACTTTTGTAAGTCAGTAGGCCATGATGAAAAAAACTATAGAACCATGGAGTTGATGAGAGAGAGAACATCATATGCATATAGGGTACATGCAGAAATGATGATTGGGCAAGCCGTACCCCAGTTTAACCCAATATCAACCCCATACAACACTACGCAACAACAATACAATGCTGCACAACAACCATATAACACATCAGAGCCCCACTACAATATCACACAATATAACTAGGCGCCACAGTACAACGCACCATGAGGGGATCGAGCTGGCTACAGAAGCGGAGGACGAACAAGAAGAGGCTTTGGAAGAGGTAGAGGACCAGTGGTATGTCACAATTGTCAACAACTAGGACACTATGCAAGATAATTTCCACTTCCACCAACGACTTGTATGTATTGTCGCGCATCGGATTATAACACGGAAGAATGTCCTACATTATTAGGGAAGATCCAGAAAAAGAGGAATCAAAACAATCAGAATGTTCAATGGATTTCAACAGAAGTAAGGGATGAAGGAAGAAACATCAACATAGTTACGCACATAGGGGATAAAATAGGAAACGACGCAGTATGACAAGAGCCAGTACAACACCAATGGGTAAAGAAGAATGTCGAACCAAGGAAGTAGTTCGACGCGTAGAATGAGAAAGAAAAATTTAAGAAATCCAGACAAGAATTTCTTAAGCCTGACACCGCGTCGAACTTAACCACACAACACAATAAGGGAGCACCAGAGTACGAAATGCCTCCATCATTGGATCATACCAAAGAAATGCAGTCCCTGGGACAAGTAAGTACAATCAAATGCTTTTTTCAATTATGTGTAAATTTACTAAATGATCCATCCTCTATCAAAACATTACAAAATATGTTAGAAAGATGTAGCGTAGAGACAAAAGGAAAACTAGAACCAAAAACAGTCAATCACCTACATACAAGGAGAAGAACAAGTAGGGAGTTCAGGCTGAACACCAACATTGGAGATTTCAACATGGGAGATATTATACTGGATCTAGGATCTGAAGCCAATGTGTTACCCAAGAAGACATGGAAATGCATGGGAGAGCCCACATTAGGATATTCACCCGTTCAATTGAAATTGGCAAATCAACACAAACTTCTACCAATAGGGAGGCTGAAAGGAGTGATAGTAGATCTGGACAAAGTGCGCACTAAGGGAGACTTCGAAGTAATAGAGATAGTGGATGACACAACACCATGTCCAACATTGATCAGCTTGGATTGGGCATTTGATAACTAGGCCATAATCAACTTAAAGACACCAAAAATGACATTTGAGTCAAGAGAATATAGGGTCATTGCGCCATTAGACCCATCAGAAGGGGAAAGGTTTGTAGAGCCTGCTTGCTTGGACTTGGAGGAAATTAGCCAGTTGTACAGAACAACTGCGTGAGATGGGGATTACATAAACCCAACTGCCGATGGGATACTCAGTTGGTGGAGAATTACTTCATGTGCGTCAGACTTAGATGCAGGTTTGGAGAACTGGAAACAGAGGCTACACGAAGTTTCCACAAGAATAGACTACGTAATAAGATGGGTAGGTACGAAGATAAGGGAACCACCCAATTTCCATGGGGAAAACAATATAGAAGCATTCTTGACACTTTACGAAGATGAAGTGTTAGAAAATCAAAGACTCTTAGCATTGGATATAGCACTCAAGGCCACATTTGCAAGATGGTGGGGCACACATACAAAAATAATCAAGGACTGGTACTAATGTAAGCGTTTATTGTGCATAAGGTTTGGCATAACACAAAGAAGCAACCAACAACAGAAGTACGATAGACAGGGGACACCAACATAACACTTGGAGAAGTGTAGAGCATTGTGGAAAATGACACCCCCAGAAGAATGGCCTCGTTATTTCATACACACATTAGAGGGCATCCTAGAAAATTGGTACACAGACTAGGAACTGCGCAGAGGAACTACGAGCTAGACAGTAATACAACATAAATTTACAGTCACTTTCTCATTTGAACATGAGAACCCCAACATAGACACAACACTTAAAAAAATAAGAGGGGTGATATTCATTCAGGAACCATAAGTCAAACTCATAACAGAGGAACAACATCGGAACAGATAGATAGTGAAGGAACTACTATCATGCCACCATGTGCAGGAAGAAGTACCAGATGAAGACGATCCGCGCGATATTCAAATTGAGGAATATGAAGGTGAAAGAGAAGTGGAAGGTCCATCTCTAGAATCAGAAGTAATTGCTGCATCGATCAAGGTAAAGAAAGTCAACATTGGGACACCTGAGAATCCCAAAATGGCAAGCATTGGAGACTATTGGGATGAGAAAATAGTGGAAAGAATAATAGATTTACTGCGTGAGTACAATGACTTGTTCCCCACAACGTTCACATAAATGAAGGGCATAGAAAGAGAGCTAGGAGAAATGAAGATACCACTCAGAGCTGAGCAAAGACCAATCAAACAACGACCATACAGACTAAATCCGATATATAAGCAAAAATTCAAAGCTGAGATCAATAGGATGCTCGAAGCTAGAATCATAGAACCCGTGGAAGAATCCGAATGGATAAGCCCGATGGTAGTTCAGAAGAAAAAATAAGGCGAAATAAGAATATGCATCGACTTGAGGAAGCAGAATGATGCATGCCTACATGACCCGTTCCCTACACCCTTCATGGATGAGGTGTTGGAGAACGTAGGAGGACAAGAAGTTTATTCATTCACCGATGGATTTTTAGGATACCATCAGATCAAGATAGCACCAGAAGACAGATACAAGACCACTTTTTCTACAAAATGTGGATCCTACCAGTACACAGTCATGTCGTTTGGACTAAAGAATGCACCAACACTATTTTCCAGAGTAGTCATAGCTGCATTTAAAGAATTTATCCACTAGTTTATAGAGGTATACTTGGATGATTAGACTGTCTATAGTCTATTGAAATACCATGTAGAGGTCTTGCAACTAATGTTAGAAAGATGAAGGCAGTGCCATATATCGTTAAACATCAAGAAGTGCATCTTCGAAACACCTTTTGGAATACTATTGGGCCACATAGTATGCAAGCAAGGTTTACTAGTAGATCCTACCAAGATTGCAGTAATCGTTAACTTCCCACCACCAAAAATAGTTCGTCAACTAAGAGCGACATTAGGACACACATGATACAACAATTTTTTTATAAAAGGGTACGTGCAGATCAACGCGCCAATGGAGAATCTATTAAGGAAAGATACAAAGTTCCAGTGGAATGAGGATTATCAACATGGTCTAGATACGCTGAAAGAAAAAGTGGTCACCGTGCCAATACAGGTATTCCCATAATGGGAGAAGACATTCCACGTACATGTAGATGCATCGACCATAGCACATGGAGCTATTATGGCACGTCCAGGAGCAGGAGAATTGGATCATCCTATAGCGTTTGCTAGTAGAAAACTGTCAAAATTAGAGTAGAACTACAACACTACTGAGAGGGAAGGCCTAGCTATGGTCTACGTGCTTCAAAAGTTCATACATTACTTACTAGGGAAACATTTTATGATGTTCACAGATATTCAATGCTCAAATACCTATTCAACAAGCCAGTGTTGGGGGGGAGAATGTGTATATGGATACTGCTTTTTCAAGAATTTGAGTTTGAGGTAATAGTTAAACTAGGGAAGCTGAACGCAGGACCAAATCACCTGTCAAGTATCACGAACAAAGAAGAACCTACAAATATAGAGGACAAATTTCTGGACACACAATTATTTTTCAGTTCAGATCGCCAATGAATACTTCGTAGACATTTTCCAATACTTGAGTATAGGGACTGCGCCATGGGAATATAACACCATGAAGAAGAAAATCCTGGTAGTTTGGGTTGCAGATTATTAGTTGATTGCAAGACACTTATACAAAATGGGCACAGATAACATCTTAAGAATATGTGTGCTAGAACATGAAAGACCAAGGATTTTAGTAGAAGCTCATGAGGGGATAGCAGGAGGACATTAGGCAGGCCAAGCTACCATGCAGAAGGTATTGTGCGCAGGACTATTGTGGCCGACCATTCACCAAGACTCAAAAGAGTACTGCCAGAAATGCGATGTATGTTAGAGGGTTGGTAAACCGAATAGAAGGGACGAGATGCCCTTGCGACCACAGATAACTTTGTAGGTATTCGATAAATGGGCAATAGATTTTGTGGGACCAATAACCCACCATCCAAAAGGACCGGAGCAAGGTACATTATCATTGCGACATAATACCTGACAAGATGGGCAGAAACAACACCAGTCAAAGATTGCAACACAAAGACAACAAGTTACAACACACTTCATGTTCAAGCAAGTGATCACCAAATTTGGTTGCCCAAGGATTTTGATGAGTGACCAAGGCACTCACTTTATTAACAATACTATTAAGGTTATGACTGAGGAATTGGAAGTCCATCATCAAAAGAGTACACCATATCATCCACAAGCAAATGGAACAGTAGAAGCCTTTAACAAAATCCTAGAAAATGCACTGACGAAGATCTGTAACGTTAATAGGGATGATTGGGACCTTAAAATACCAGCAGTATTGTGGGTATACAGGACCACATGCAAGAAGTTGACAGGGCACACACCATTTAGATTGGTATATGGACAATAAGCGTTGGTTCCATTAGAATGTTTGATACCCATTCTACACGTAGTAGTGATTACGAACATGACAGAACGAGGCACAATACAAGAGAGGCTAAATCAACTGATGATCATGGAGGAAGATAAGATCCTAGTAGGGTTCCACCAAGAAGTTTAGAAAGCAAGGGACAAAGCTTGGCATGACAGACATATCAAGAGGAAACATTTCAAGGAAGGAGACTTAGTGTCGATGTATGACAGTAAATCCCTTCAACACCTAGGAAAACTCAGAATGCACTGGTTAGGACGATACGAAGTAAAAATCCTATACAGTTGAAGGATTTGGGAGGCACAAAACTCCGAGGGATGATCAACGGGATCCGACTAATTCTGTACAAGGACAGTAGACCACCTGCAACTTGAGAGTCACCGCGAAAAACAAAGAAGAAAGATATAGTGGAGGGCATCAAAAGGTAACAACATATAGTGAAGGGCATCAAAAGGTAACGATGGGGGAATAGTGTGCCAAAACTAGAAGGATCACGCACCGAAAATAGAAGGAGCACACACGCTCAACAATGCTAGCCGATGGAGACAAGGCCAATGGTCACTACAAAGAGGAAACAAGGGGGAAAGACAAATACGAAAAAAGAAGCGCTAATTGACGATGACTATCAGAATTGAATGCCAAAAATGACTGACGAGACCCCACATTAATCGTGCCAACTGGTGACAACAAGGGAGATCAATGGAAAGTAAGAAGGAACCAATGGTTCAATTAAAGCATAATCACGTTAATGTCTTCGACAAGCTTCACACGACGTCGATACAAAGCAGGCACGCGGGAGTGAAAAAGTTATTGTGTAATTGGAGGAAGCACAAAGCGATAGAGCATACAAACTAAAGAGTAAATATTGCATAGGTTGCAAAGGTCACTAAGCTCAGCGAACGACAGCTTTGCCACCATGGCACCACCCAAATAGGGAGAACTGAGCCAGACTTCCAGACAACCCCGAAGTAATACCAGAGCATAATCGCAGCCGCAAGAAAGCGGACAACAACCATCTCAGCCGCCAGAAGTCGTCAACGTGGATGAAATTCCACCGTCAGATACAACACTAGGAAGTCCCACACCCATTGTGGAGGAAACCCCGCAAACAACACCAGTGGGTATGGACATTGATACGCCGAAAGAAGGACAGGGCCAACCGACAGAGGATGAAGGCAACCTAGGGCACCCATAAAATCCTGAGGAAGCCCCGAGAGTCAATGGGATGACTCGAAACTAGGAAGAAACGGTCACGCTGAAAGAATCATAGACAACCACGTCAGAAAAACCATAGGAGGGAGAAGTGGAAGATGTCACTGGCCAAACAGAGGAGTATGACGAAGAGAGAATAATGGATGCTAGAACCTTGAGTCAGCCACCACAACGAAAGGACAAGAAGACGGTACCTAGGTCATCGCGCAGGCAACCCGCCGCAACCATTATCTTGTCACGCAAACCGGAAGGGGTACGTGTACCAACAAACTTTTTAGGCCATGTAGAGAAATTGAGGTACTCAGACCATGATGTGATAGATACAGATGAGTTCCCAGAGTTCGCCAAGAAAGTCTACCTACATAATATAGGTATAGGACCCTTTGGTGAACCAATTAATCAACTAGTCCAGTGGGCAGTCAGACTGGCCAAAAACAAGATTCGAGGCCTTTTGGACCTACCACACTTTGGGAGGGGCCAATATGAAAACAAATACGTCAAGCAGATGATGAAAATTACACATGGAAAATATCTGTGGTTGGACCAACTCATTTCCATAGACGTAGAGCTCATTGCACACATCACAGGGATGCCATCACGGGGTGAGGATCCCGTGCAGTTCCTTGAGGACAAAACCAAAGAGAAATTATTGGTCAAGGAGATGAAGAAGAAATATGGCACCGAAAGGGGGTCACGCAGAATCATCATTAGGCGTATTAGTGACGTCGCGACAAGAATGGCCACAAAAATTATGGCATGCAAGATGCTCAGGAAATTTCGCAAGGAGGAAGTCCCGACCGAGGTTGTCGCAGCTGTAGCATTGTGTGCCGAGGGCACCACACTCACGTGGGCCCCTTATTTGTTGAATCTGTTCCTAGATGACTGGAAGGATGTGCAGGATCTGGGGACAAAATTTCATTATTCATGGCTACTCATCCTGATAGCCGTGATGGGATGGAAGGAGCCGAAGTATTCATTTTTTTCCACTAGACCCAAACCTTTCCATGGAGCACGATACTTATCGCTCAGAGCCACTTCAGACTCCAAAAATAGAGAAGCGAATGAAACTATATTCGAAGGATATCTCAGCGACATACAATACATCATTGCCAACACTTGGAGGGTAACACTGGAAGCAATCACACAATACCAGGGCATAGCCAACTTCAAAGCTACTAGACATGCGATGTGGATCTAGGCATGGAAATACCCTGATAATCAATGGCTACAAATGTGTTATTACATTATAGAGGCAGACATAGAAATGACCATTAAGGATTGGGAGGATGAATGGAGGATTCCAGTCCTCATTCAAGAAATACCTACAGATATAGAGGAGGAGGAGGTAAGACATGAAGACACACATGCTGAGGAGGTAATATAGGAACACACACATGATGAGGAGGTAACAGTGCCCAAGAAACCAAGGACAGATCAGAACAAGGCACAATAAAAGAAAGGGGGGACATCTAAGACAGGCGTCCAGACGGGGAAGAAGAACAACACACATGCATCACATGTACAACAAAAATAGGTTGAGGCAGCACAAGGAGCTACATCAAGTGCTAATCCACAAGAGAAAGGCCAGAATAAGAGGTCAGTCATCTAGACGGGGGGTGCGTGCAAGAAGGCGAAGGCCCACAAAACACTCCCAAAATACACGATCACTGAGGATGATGTGGACATGGTGGCCCAAAGGATCCAGGATCGCACAGTCGATGATTTCGAGAATGTTGTGCGCCAAAGGGACATAAATGAGGAAGAGTCGACACACATACGACAACTCCTCATACAACTTGGGGAAGCGCAGGCAACCGACAACAACGTAGAAATAGGCCCGTCAACATCACATATAGGAGGTGAAGCTGGATCAAGTGAGCAGGATAGGATCCAGATGACAACACAACCGAGCTCAACATTTCACGTCACACCTAGCATGTTGCACATGGCCAAAATCATGGGGAAGATACCCCTAAAGGATTTGGCTCAAATGCAATTGCTATTGATGGGAAACTGACCAAGTCCTTGTATAAACTGCAAGTCAGCGTTACACAGGAGGTACAGTCTCGTGCACGCACGGATACTATGGAATTGCATTAGAAAAAGAACAATCGAGACCAAAGAAGAGAAGGACCGCACGAATGGGATAGAGCAGAAAGTGGCCATAGCCTACGATAAAATCCCAAGGAACGTGTAGATCATGGCTGAACTCATGGTGACAAAGAAGATTGATTAGATTGTGCAGACAATCGATCAATACCAGTAGGATATTGAGCATCTCTGGGAGAATCTCACACCTACCACCCCACCAAAGGTGAAGGAGTAAAGGAAATAGGAGGCAACAATGCATATCAAGGAAATAGAGTGACAAGTCCATGTGGCGAGCGACTTGTTCGACAAAGCAACACAACTCTGGACAAAGCTGGAAGAGGATTAATAGGTCTAGTAGTGGGACTGAGAAGGAGAAAGGATAAGTGCAGCTATCCAGGACCTCAAGCAAAGGCATAAGACAATGTCGATCACGGAGTGCATCAAAGGAGCGCAGGACATGAAGAAACTACATGCATACCTCATAACTACGCAAACAAAGAAAAATGAGTGCCAGGCTCAAATGGAACCTCTCCAGAAGAGAGTAACATAGGTCATTTCACACGCAGAGGAAGACAAAACAAATATGGCACAAACCTAGGTAGAATGCGCAAGGTTGGTCAATGACAAGATTGCAGTGCAGGTATTGGATGCACTCAAGGAAAAGACCGTGCAGGCCCAAACGCGAGCAACAGAGCTCATGGACAAGTTCCAAGAGATCACAAGAGAGATCGAAGGAGCACACAAGGGTTAGATGGCTCGGGACGAGCCACATGTTAGTGTTGGGGGCCTGTTGGAAGTAGGCCAAATAAGAAAGAAAGACTATTTTGGGAAGAAAGGCATGCATGAGGAAAGCAACAACTAGAAGGAAAAACAACACACACGAATACATGGAAGACCTAACGACTCTAGGGTTAGGGTTTTTGTGATACATTGTAACAACCGGTGAGCCATAATATATATATATATATA
>SNQJ01S0080122.1:39888-53799 GCA_010110895.2 Picea sitchensis | reverse complement strand
TCCAACGCGCGCCGTTGATCCGGGCGCATGAATCTGGACCGCTCGGACTTGCTCGTTGCTTACCATGGGCGCATAATCGCCCAAAACTTAGGACAAAGGGGTTTTTAACCCTTCTTATGCATTCTACCCCGCTATACAAGAAGAATCGCTAACAGTACCTTAGAGCCTGCATGCCTCAATGGCAGGTTTGTTTGCTTTCAACAGTGGGTTCACATCATTGAACCCTGATTGGAAGATTCCATCAAGTGTTTGACTTAAACTCATTTATTCACATATGTTGGATTGCACTAGAGTAACTTGGGAATCATTGACATCAATGGTGATTTCCCTTGCACTTATTAACGGTTATCATTAATGACCGGTAATCAAGTGGTCTATACCATGTTCAAATTTGACACTTGTAATCACATGGCTAGATTCGTACTTAGTTACGATGGAAATGAAGACCCTGGATCTCATCATCTTGGTCTAGGTTTCGACAAAGTATTCATAAGTTTTTTCTGACACATAGATCCACTCTGTATGTCTCATGGCTATGTCTGAATTTGAATTCTTTTAGAGCATAGATCCACAATGTATTCCTGGTGGCTATGTTGAATCATGATGACATGGATCCACAGTGTATATTTAGTGGCCATGACTCACTTGAAACTTATGATTAGAGTCACTTGTAGTCTGAGCATGGGAATGCCTCCCTCAGAAGATGGTATGTTATTATGCAGATGCTTAATTTTTTGCAGATTCTCGATCGATGCACTCCTTGTTTTCAACACACACATTCTACAAAGTATTTCAGCTATCACAAGTTCCATTTTCATACTTTGGGGTGCATTCTGTTACAAATTATTTTGGTCACCTCAGTGATCAACTAAAAACATGTGCTCATGTTCCCTGAAAATATTAAGAGAGACTTTCTCCATGAGAAAATTGGTTTAGTTTTCCTCTTTCAAAAACCATAACAAGGAAGGTCGTCACACCCTGTTGTATTCAATGGGTGTGATGATGCTTGATCACCACACTCTGCACTAAAATTGGACTGCGACGTCCTGGCAAACTACTTGTGCATAGGGTGTGACGATGCTTAAGCAAAGGAAAATTCAAAATTCATGAATGTTCTAGAAGGGAATCTTCTAGAAGATGAGGTAGCCTCCGATCGGTTTGGATATTATTCGCTTCTTTGATTTAGTGGGATCATCCTAATCCCCTCATCCACCTCTCTTTCACCCTATATAAAGAGGGGTCTCTTGTGGAAAAGGATAAGGTTTTCAAAGGCTTGCATATGCATGAAGAGTTCTACTATAGATTATGTTGGGGAGCTTTGCTTTAGTTCTTTAAGTCAGATTGTGGATCTTCTTCATCAAAGGTAGTGAAGCAAAGGTGTGTGTGTTGGAGAAAAGATCCATTGAAAGGGACCTTGCAACATCAAGGCATGGGTTGTATTCTCCACTTTCCATTTAATATAATGCAGCAATACATTTCTTCCCCATAAAGGTGTCTTAACTTTTATTATATAACTCCTTGATCTTAAACATAGAATTCATTGGAATATATATATCTTTGTTCTCTCTCTCTCTTTGTTGGTTTGTGCTTATTAAACAGGTTCACCACCCCGCAAAATCAAAGAAGGAGATACAAGGATGACACTAGTGAGGATCAAGCATCGTTTAAAAGGTATGTCACTTGTACCTCTCTAAACTAGTTTATATGACAATGAAGTCTAAGGTGAAGTTTGTATTATGTCTTGTTTTGTTCTAGCTTCTTATGGAAGTTAGGGAGATCAGTTTGTGTCCACACTTACCGATTAGTCCGATAACAATGTAGTTATAGTATTGAAAAGTGCCTTATAATATATCTAATTATTTAAAAGGAACTTTCGACAACTAGAACTATGGTATGACTAGTTGGGGATCAACGTGACTTCTCTTTAGAATTTTTCTTGAAAATACAAATATTTTCTCAATTTTAAAGAAAAAGAACAACGTGATCTTAATTTGGACTCAAATTAAAGAACTTTTTAAATAGAAAAATATAATTTATGTTTAGAATATTTGAAGGTTTATTAAGTTTTATTCTGGAATTATCTATTTATTTTTTCTGTGAATTCTTAAAAAGTTAACATGTTATAGGAGGAGCTTGGAGATATGGTTCTGTCGGGAGAAATCTGAATGCTGGTTATTTTCCGTGTGCCACTAATCTATATAGAGATGGCCTTGGATATGGTGCTTTCTACCAGGTGACAATGATCACAAAACCTACTATGTTCATCATCTTCTAGATCAATATAATACCATTGCAAGGTTTATCTTGTTATTAACCAATAGTGAGGAAAGAAGTTGATCTTCACTGATCAAGAACTATGTACAGAGCAAGGAGTACATAGGAAGGAGGACAAAAATAATAATCCACAATATGAGAAACCCAAGACCTAGCCTGTTGATGAAAAAGACAAACGCAAACCTCATTATCCTTACCTTATCTATGGTGAAGCTCATTATACGAAATATCATCCACCACGTGCTAAGGTTACTAAGTTCCTGGAAGGGATCGGGACACCTCCTACACCCGTCGTTTTTATCACAATTGTTTCCTTCTCAGCAGCAGGCCCAATTCGTCATTCATGACCAACTTTCTACCTCTACCACGTCTTATTTACTTATGTGTATTGGTGACTCCAAGAAGAATGAAGTTGCAGTCGCAAATCCAGCCAAAGATTATTCTCCTTTGAAAAAGAAAGGTGATGATTCACCACCTCCGTTGGTTCAACCTCCTCCACCAACTTCACCTCCGAACGGTCGTCTTCATCTTGAATGACCGGGCCTAGATATAGTTCTTCATCCTCCTCCTAAGGGCATTGTTCGAAATTCATCATTTAATCCTCACGCACATGCTTCCCAAAACTACAGTATTGTAGAAGACCTTGCGCAAGCACCCTCTATGATGTCGTCTCTCGAAGTCCTTCAAAGTTGTCCTACTCAATGGAAGGCGTTTTTAAAGGCTATTGGTGGAATTGATCCTACCGATACAAATTCGATAATATTTGACTTGGACAATCATATTCCAAGGCTTCCTCCTTAATTAGCATTTCAAATCCAAGTTATTGTGGAAAACAAGAATATTTTTCAAACCGTTATTGACGAAGGAGCCTCGACTTGCATAATGTCCGTCACTTGTTGGAAATACATTGGCTATCCTGGCCTTATTGAGTCACACAATACTCTCAAGGATTTTAATGCTATAGGATTTAAACCTGATGGTGTTCTTCTTTCATTGTCTATTATGTTAGAAGGTAAAGCAGTTAATGTCAAGGTTGAGGTATTTGATGCACCTCTTGATTACAACCTTCTACTTGGTCATAGTTGGATTGATTCCATGTGATCAGTTGTTTCTACTATTTTCCATATGTTATGTTTTCCGCACCAAGGAAAAGTCATTACTGCCGATAAATTGGCCTTCTTTAATTCTAATTCACATACTAGAAATGTACCTTTCATTGCAAAAAGAATGTCAGTGTGGGTCTTTTAAAAGATTCATCGTTAATGGGTACATTTCCTATTCCACCACCCGATATTTCTCCTCCTTTTGTTGCCTCAATTAACATGATATTGACCTTTGTTGGTGAAACCCCTGAGTCTTATGACCTGTGGATAGTACCTATCTCTGACAATTGTCTTTGTTACAATGACTGAATGCCTTTGAGTCTGGTAGAATTGGCTTATCAAGCTATTCAATCGGAAACTCCTTCTCCTCATTCTCTCTCTAATATGTCTCATGATCTGTTTCATGTGATATTTACCACTGATGATATGATCATGATAGTTATGTATATAGAAGATACTCCATGGGACGATGATCATCGTCATTCTATTCTCTTCCTGGAACTCAAGACCATAGAGAGTTATCCACGGATTTTGACTTCGTCTACCATTGTTATTAACACATTTCTTCCTGAACCAACACAAGATGTTTTGTATGAAGGAAACTTAGGAAATATTTCACCTACCATCCCTCTTGATATATCGATTAAACCTAGAGTCATGGAAAATGTTCACATTGGTGCCTCATGTTATGTCGATGAGGTTCGTACTTACAAAGCCCTTTTCCAAGAATTTTGTGATGTTTTCTCCTGGAGTTACAAAGAAATTCCTAGTATTGATCCAGATATTGTTGTGCATGAGATTAAGACTTACCCGGATGCTAAACCCATTCTAAAAAGACTTTACCCAGTACACCCACAAAAATTTGTTGCTATTAAGCTCAAAGTTGAAAAACTTCTTAAACTAGTTTTGTCTATCCTGTGGCTTTGACTGATTGGGTGTCCAATCTTATTTCAATTAACAAGAAACAAGGCATGATCTGCATTTGTGTAGATTATAGGGATATCAACAAAGCTTGTCCCAAAGACAATTATCCAACCCCTTTCGTTAACCATATTGTTGACGACTGTGTCAGGACTAAAATATTCTCCTTGATGGACAGTTTCTCTGGCTATAATCAAATCAATATTTTACCTGCAGATCAACATAAGACTGCTTTTATTTTCCCTTGGGGAACGTTCGCATACCGGAAACTATATTTTGGTCTCAAAAATGTTTGTGTGACTTTTCAATGTGCTATGTCTTATGATTTTCATGACATTAAGCACATTGTACAACCCTACCTAGATGATCTATCGATGCATTATATGCATTGTCAAGATCACCCAACACATATACGGGCCATTTTCTTACGTTGTCGTTATTATCGCATACAATTGAATCAACACAAATGCGTTTTTTGTGTGGAGTCTGGACGACTTCTTTGTTTTATCATGTCTATACATGGGATTAGAGTGGACCCTCTGAATATTGAGGCTATCCTCAATTTACTTCCTCCTTTCACACTACGCCAACTCCAAAGTTTGCAAGAGAAGGAAAGATTTTATTATCGATTCATTCTCAACTATGTTGAATTAACAAAAGGATTTACTCGACTTCTTAAGAAAGGTTACGATTTTGTATGGGACGACACTTCCAACAAATCCTTTGAATATTTGAAACTCACCTTGACCCGTACACCACTTTTGTTTCCACCTGATTATAGTCAAGATTATTTCCTGTACTTAGCTGCTTCGAACTCTACCATTTCTATGGTTCTATTCCAAGAGGATGATTCGCATGATGAACATGTTATATACTATTTAAGTCAGAGTCTCACAACCACCAAAACCAAATATTTACATGTGGAGAAACTGGCCTTGGCAGTTGTTCAAGTTGTTCAATGTTTTCGTCACTACATCTTATTACGCAAAACCAAATTCATTTCTGATTGCAACCCCATGCAACACATCCTTACTCGACAATTGTTGGGGGGGAAATACTCTAAATGGATAGTTATTCTCCAAGAGTTTGATTTGGATTTTGAGCGTGCCAAGTCAAAGAAGTCTTTAGTTTTTTTTGAATTGATATGTGACCTTCCCTCTACTAAAATAGAAATTGTGGCAGAAGATTCCCTTCCTGATGAACCTCTCTTCCTGATCAGTTATGATGACATATGGTATGGAGACATTATCATTTATCTCCAAACCCAAACTTTCTGGCCTGATATTTCTAGTACAAAACATCGTCGTATTCGGCATCAATCTCGTCAATACATTATACTTGGTGATACTCTTTATCGTCGTGGTATTGATTCCATATTTTGACGATGTCTCACCTATGATGAAGCTGAGAAAGATTTGAATGACTACCATTCTAGAGCATGTGGCGGTCATATGTCTAGGTATGAAACTGCCCAAAATATCTTACAAACTCGTTATTTCTAACCTTCATTGTTTAAGGGTTGAATTATTGTCATCCAGAAATGCCATGCTTATCAAACCTACAAAAATAAGATATGATCTCATCCTACTCCTCTTCACCCTGTAGTTTCTATTGGTCCATTCGCCAAATGGGGAATTGACTTCATGACATGTACCCCTCACTCGGTCGAGGGGCATGGATACATCATTGTATCCGTGGATTATTTCACTAAGTGGGTCGAGGCAATGCCTACATTTGATAATACCAAGAAAACTATAGCGTTGTTCATATTCAATCATATCGTTACTAGATTTGGTGTCCCTCAATCCATCATCACTGACCATGGTAGTCATTTACACAACTTCATGATGTCTAAACTTACCAAGAATTTGGGTCTTTAACATGAAAACTCAACCCCTTATTATCCGCAGGCCAATGGCTAGGTTGAAGCAATAAACAAATTTCTCACTACTATGCTTCGACGGATGGTAAGAATTCACAAGTCAAATTGGCACACAATGATATTCTCAGCATTATGGGCCTATCGAACATCTATTAAGTCTGCCATAGGGTTCACACATTTTCAATTAGTATATGGTATTGAAGCAATTCTATCGATTGAATGTGAAATCCCATCTTTGAAACTAGTTGTTGAACTTCTCCCTAACACCTCAATTGAAGAGGAATGTCTCTTGTATTTGATGCAATTAGACAAGACTCACCATGATGTTTCCTTAGTCATTGAAACTAGGAAAAAGTGTGTCAAAGCTCAATATGACAAGCATGCCAAACCACGTGTATTTTTTGAGGGTGATTTGGTTCTTCTTTACGAACGGGATCATGACTTATTAGAGGCCGGTAAATTTGAGCCCATGTGGCGGGGCCCTTGTATTTTGAAATGAGTGTTGGAGAAGGGGGGTTATGAGCAGGTACATTATGATGGAATTCCTTTGAGTGAACCCAGGAATTGGATTTACTTGAAAAAGTACTATGCTTAAACCATTTTTGCATAAGTGTTGTGTATTTTTAGTGTATCGTGCTCTTATGTGTTTTTTCGTTTTTGGTTCCTCCTTTCATCTTCTTACCTTAGATTGTTCTTGGTTTCCATATGTCGGTGTCTTCGCTACCCTATATCAAATTTTTTTATGGTGCTAGTCGCAATACTCAAAACTTAACGTCTACTGCTTGGGAAATCTATACACCTACGGGTGAATTGATCAGTCTACATGGTGTTTTCCTTGGTCGTGAAACTAATAATATTGCAAAATACAGTGCAATTATCGAATTGCTAACTGACATTGTTTCACTTGTCATCCATCATCTTATTGTATGACTTGATTCACAGTTAGTAGTACTACATTTGAGTAACATTTATTCCATCTGAAGTCCTACTTTGTTAAAGGTATATTTACAAATTCGCCTCTTGGAAAGACATTTTGATTACATTGAATATCAACATATTCATAGATGTCTAAATACATTGACAGATGCATTGGCTAGTTATGTGTTAGATAGACATTTGAGATATTTATAAACCCAATCACACTATTTACAAAAACAAGTAACTCGGTAGGAACTTTATATTTATAAAGATAAAGGTTACAAAAACGTGTTTGTCGAAAGACCAAAATATCAAAAAGTGAAGCTCATGGCTTCATGAACAAAAATCATCAAGGATGTTTCTCATTGTAACAAGTGACTGTCCGTGCTACTTTATGGAGAATTCAACCGATAAATGCAAATATGCCAATTGTGTGGCGTTGATAGTGCCTAGGAAGTTCATCCACCATGGCATCATGGAAATTCATGGTTAGTACCTCCAGGTTCTCTTCAATAGCCTCAAGATCCATGGAAGCTAATCCTTCTACAACACCTCTCTCTCCTTGCCTCTGGATGGGAGATGATCTTGGAGGACGATAAGGCCCCACATCTTCATTATTGAGAGCACTTGATTAGTCTTGGATAGATGACACAAAAAACATTTTATATAATTAAAATATCAAAAACATTATATAAATGAAAATTTCCTTCTTACCAATGTCCCCCCACTAAGATCCCTCGGGAAGAGATAAATCAGGATCCCCATGGAAATATGTCCTGGCATATGCATAGTCTTTCACCATGAGTAGTTGATTTCTTATCCATTGGAAGAACATATCGTCATACTTGACGATAGGAATGCCACCATGACGAGCCATTAGATCCACCCACCTATTCATCAGTGGATATTGTGGAGCGGGTATACCCCACTCCACCTGCAGACATAGGAAAAGAACTCTCTCCAAGAAGAAGGACAGCAAAATGGACCCGTATCCAAATTGTTTCAACCGACCATTTTGGCACTTCGTGAGTTGTTTTTTCATGCTTTTCAAGACACCCTCACACCAGTTGAAGACCTTGGGTTCCATGCACTCTATCGCATACTGAAAATGGATTTGCAAAGCCATATGGGGAGTTGCACTCCCTTCCATGTGGGTAATGGTGTAAAGGATGGTCTGCAACGGTAAATCCCGGACATCTCTTATGGCCACCTTGCCACTATGTTTTTCTGTGTCGGGCTCACAATGGTGGTGAACATAGTAATCCATAGGTTCACCTCCACCCCTGCTGCCTATGAGTGATACCCGTGAACCACAGCAAGACAACCCTGTAAGAAAATAGATGTCCTCTATATCCAGTGTCAGTGTATGGACACCCACACGAAAGGCTTGTTCATTCACATCCCACATGTGAACCAAATACTCTAGCAACCTCAATTGGGCTCTCGGGCCCTGAATCCTGAAAAAATTGAGTAACCCACATTACCTTAGCGCCATAACTATGTCTGGGTCATTCCCAACAAAATAATCATCTTCCTCATGCTCTCGCTCACACCACTCAAGCATATTGATCAAGGAAATCCTGCCAAGGAACATTAAAAGAAGATTAGAAACATAAAAAAATACATTCCTGGAGGTTTTTCTAGTTAGATTTATCTTTTCAAAATTTTGATTACGGTCATTGCAGGGATGTGCTTTCACACGGAGTGACATCATCACACCCTATCTATGGGGTCTCCTGCAATGATGCAAGATCGTCGCAGTTCATGATACAGTGGACTTGCAACAATCTCAATGTGCAGGTAGCCCCCAAAAATAGACCTAAGATCCAAATTTAACCTATGAAAACAAAATTTTAAACCATGAAAGGATAAATAAGAAGAGGATTACCTTTTTGACGAAAACGGTTCACAAAATGATCTACCACACGCTCTAAAATCGATAGTTTAAATTTGGGGAGAAAAGAGGGTTTTGGGGCACTATATGGGTAAATTTGCATATGAAATGGTAAAATGTTGTTTTAGCCTATTTTATTGCAAAATTTAATTATTTTTATATTTTATACATGCCCTAAAGTCTAACCAACTTTGCAAAGTGTTGACTATTGCAAATTAAAAGGTCTAGGGACAAGACATTTGAACAGGGGTCCACCCTTTTTTATTTGTTTTTGCATATTTTTCTTATGTACAGATGCTTTTAGGATTTTTTAGGAAAAACTTCGAGCAGATTCTTAATTCTTTCTCACGCTTGTGAAACCATGAGAATATAATCGAGTAATATTTTGTCATTTTTTCGAACTCGCATTAGTAATACGAAAAACGAAACCTATGGAGTATCCTTTAATCTCTTTTCAATCTCCCTAAACATGAAAATATAGTCAAGTTGCCTTGAAGAAAACATCTGATGAGTAGTAGGTTATCTCTTTTTTGGTATCGTCGGACTAACTTACGAAAAATGACCTTATGGATTTCTCTTTAAGTGTTTTTCAGACTCCCTAAAAATGAAAAAATCCTTGAGTTTCATTTCTTTGGACTCATTAAAAAAAAATCAAAAGACCCATATGGGATCGAACAACTCCTTCTTAGGGTTCGTTAAACATAATTCGAGGGACTTGTCCGAAGGGTGAGCTTACATTTGCAAGCATATGTTATCCTCCTCAAGCTTGCGTAAAAATAAAGAGGTACTCGCTAGAAATGGTGGGGTGAATTTGGGAAAGAAATGTGCCTTTGTATTTGTGTTAATGGCAGTAATAGTCACTCTTGAACATGACACCCCCCTTCATCATTATATCCAGGTTGGGAAATCCAATTGTCTCTCGTTTAACCATCCACAATTTCATATGTTGGGTCCTCCTTGAGTCAACGTTTCCAAGACAAATCTCATGTCGTTCATATGTTCAAGAGAAGTCCTACCTAAACAATCCTTCTATCAAGTCGACCATCTGCAGTTATAAAATTTCTACCACATTGGCCTTCCATGAGTCAATTCCAAATCACTTCAAATATGTTACATATTTTGTGTCATTGATGGGGGATACATCAAGGCCCTCCTATGACGAGTCTTTTCCTATCGAATTCAACTCATTATCCAGGAACAAGATTTAGAAATCATTTAGTACCTTAGAGCTCTCATGCCTCAATGGTAGGTTTCTTCGCTTTCAACAGTGGGTTCTAATCATTGACCCCTGATTGGAAGATCCCGTCGAGTGTTCCACTTCAACTCATTTATTCACATTCGTTGGATTGTACTAGAGTACCTTGGGAATCATTGACATGAATGGTTATTTCCCTCTCATTTGTTAATGGTTTTCATTAATGACTGGTAATCAAGTGGTTTCTACCATGTTCGACTTCGACACGTGTAATCAAATGGCTAGATTCGTGCTTATTTGTGATGGAAATGAAGACCTTAGATCTATTCATATTGGTCTAGGTTGCGACAGAGTATTCATAAGTTTGTTCTGACACATAGATCCACTTTGTATGTCTCATGGCTATGTCCGAATTTGAATTCTTTTAGAGCATAGATCCATAGTGTATTCCTGGTGGCTATGTTGAATCATGATGACATGGATCCATAGTGTGTATTTAGTTTCCATGAATCACTTGACACTTATGATTAGAGTCACTTGTAGTCTGAGAATGGGAATTCCTACCTCAGAAGATGGTATGTTATTATGCATATGCTTGATTGTTTGCAGGTTCCCGATCGATGCACTCCTTGTTTTTGACACACACATTCTACAAAGTATTTCAGCTGTCACAAGTTCCAGTTTCATACTTTTGGGGGAACTTTTTTACACATTGTTTTGGTCACCTCAGTGATCAACTGACAACATGTGCTCATGTTCCCTAAAAATATTAAGAGATACTTTCTCCATGAGAAAAATGGTTTACTTTTGCTCTTTCAAAAACCATAGCAAGGAAGGTCATCTCACCCTGTTGTAATCATGGGGTGTGACAATTCCTGATCGTCGCACTTTGCACTAAAATTGGATTGTGACGTTGTCGCGGACTGCTTGTGCATAGGGTGCGATGATGCTTAAGCAAAGGAAAATTCAAAATTCACAAATGTTCTATAAGGGAATCTTCTAGAAGATGAGGTGGCCTCTGAACGGTTTGGATCTTACTCGCTTCTTAGATTTAGTGGGATCATCCTAATCCCCTCATCCATCTCTCTTTCACCCTATATAAAGAGGGATCTCTTATGGAAAAGGCTAAGATTTGCAAGGGATTGCATATGCATGAAGAGTTCTACTACAGATTATGCCTGGGAGCTTTGCTTTAGTTCTCTAAGTTAGATTCTGGGTTTTCTTCATCAAAGGCATTGAAGAAAAGGTGTGTGTGTTAGAGAAAAGAGCCATTGAAAGGGACCTTGCAACATCAAGGCATGGGTTGTATTCTCCACTTTCCATTTAATATAATGCAGCAATACATTTCTTCCCTATAAAGGTGTCTTAACTTTTATTGTATAACTCCTTGATCTTATACATAGAATTCATTGGAATATTTATATCTTTGTTCTCTCTCTCTCTTTGTTGGTTTGTTCTTCTTAAACAGGTTCACCATCCTGCAAACTCAAAGGATGAGCTACAAGGAGGACACTAGAGAGGATCAAGCGTCGTTTAAAAGGTATGTCACTTGTACCTCTCTAAACTAGTTTATATGACAGTGAAGTCTAAGGTGAAGTTTGTATTATGTCTTGTTTTGTTCTAGCTTCCTATTGAAGTTAGGAAGATCAGTTTGTGTCCGCACTTACCGATTATTTTGATAACAATGTAGTTATAGTATTTAAAAGTTCCTTATAATACATATGATTATTTAAAAGGAACTTTCGATAACTAGAACTATGGTATGACTAGTTGGGGATCAACGTGAATTCTCTTTAGAATTTTGCTTTAAAATACAGATGTTTTCTCAATTTTAAAGAAAAAGAACAATGTGATCTTAATTTGGACTCGGATCAAAGACTTTTTAAATAGAAAAATATAATTTATGTTTAGAATATTTGAAGGGTTATTAAGTTTAATTATGGCATTATCTATTTCTTTTTCCTGTGAATTCTTAAAAAGTTAACATGTGATAGGAAGAGCTTGGAGATATGGTTCCTTTGGGAGAAATCTGAATGGTGTTTATTTTCCTTGCGCCTCTCAACTATACAGAGATGGCCTTGGATATGGTGCTTTCTACCAGGTGACAATGATCACAAAACCTACTGTGTTCATCATCTTATAGATCATTATAATACCATTGCAAGGTTTATCTTGTTATTAACCAATAGTGAGGAAAGAAGGTGATCTTCATTGATCAAGAACTATGTACAGAGGAAGGAGTAAAAATCGTGATAATGGATATGGGGAAAAGGAAATTGGACGGATTTTATTCTCTCCCATCATGACTACTCCAAATTGGGTAGTAGCGCTAATTCTAGTGACCAACTAGTAGCCATGGGGGTAGTAGACATTCAGTACAAAAGGTGAATCCAACTCAATGTCAACAAATAATTCATTGGTCACTAGGTTCGGCATAGTTTGAGAATAATGATTATACTAGAAATTATGAATATGTTCAAAGATTTATGTAACTGGTCTGCAATGGTACTAAGATAATTTTATATCTATGCAGAATATATTGTCAATATCTAGGCCAAAACCTCTTGTTCAAGATTGACGAGAGAAAAAACTTTCCATACTATCTAGCTTTTATATTCTGGTATCAAGCAAGCCAAAAATACATCCTAGCAGTTGATGTTTTCTAGGTATGAAACATGGATTTCATCTGTTTTCAGGGGTGTTTAAAGAAATGATTTCTATGTATACTAAAGTGTAGAGCGTTAGATCCCTTTGGTATAAGACTTCGGGTGGCTAAAATTGGATAAGGGTAGAAAAAAAATTGTTTTCCAATATACAAAGTGCCTCATATTCATTTCACATTTTTTTTCAAAAACATTATCACATTTACGGTTACTTGGGCACAAAAGAAATAATAATTATCTATATAAAAGCAGTAGGTTGGGGAGGGTCTCTTTTGTGAAAGTTGCAAGGATCACACATGCTAAACCCTTATTATCACTATGCATACCTTTATTAAATACATTCCCTTATATGCAAACAACCTTTAACGTAGGTTAAAGCTCGTCTACTAAAATATGCCACATAAGCTAATTCACTTTCCTCTTCCAAACATGGGGTATTTATCCAGCCATACCTTTTGTGAAAATGTTGACAACGTTGCTAAACTGATTAGTTGATTAGTTTTCAAAAATTAAGAGGGTATAACATATCTACGTTAAGTTAATTTTATGTCAAACTTTAATTATACATCATCGTTTTTCAACACGCAATGGAAAAGTAAATGTGTGCATCGACAACTATCGCACTTAAACGATTTTACGTGCACGTACATGTGTTTTAAACTACACCTGGTTTATTTCAACATTTGGATTTCAAACCCCAAGACACCAAGCTCCAGTGCATTTTCTCGGTATGGTCTCAACTCTTACCAAGCTCCGGTGCATTTTCTCAGTATGATCTTTTCTCTTATAAATGATGTTGTGGCCACTTATAAATGATTTTGATGGCAAAGGGAAGCTCAATATTGATGATATTAAGGTCCTTTTGCACATGAGGGATTGAATTGCATGAAACACCTAATTTTACCCTCTATTATGATACCTCAGCTTTTGACGTTTACTTGAACATTTTTGCTGAAAATTGTTTTGATTGATCAAATTTCAATGTTTTCTTAGGCACTTATGTTGAGATTTTGGACTTTTTTATTGCACATTTTTTCTGAGGTTCATTTTGATTTTTCAAA
>SNQJ01S0080122.1:20058-35203 GCA_010110895.2 Picea sitchensis | reverse complement strand
AAGGGGGTGACGTCCTAGGCCTAGGTTATCTACACCTAGGGCCATCATCTTCTAGGGTTTGAAAGCCTTGTCTTTACAACACTTTCTCTCACCTCATCCATTGGTTAAATTTATCATTTATGCTAGCCATTTTGCCAAGTTGACCTAAGGAAGGAGGAAAGAGCACGAGGCCTTGTTTAAGCAACACCAGAGTGAGCCTCTTTCCCCTAGGGTTTTGATTCTAGGGCCCTGCCTTTACAACACTTTAGAACCCTTCCCTCTAGTCTTTAAGTCTTCATCCTTTCAAAACCTTGTGCCCTTATCTTGTTTGACTCCATATACCCTAAGGCACTGATCTCTAACATCCAACGTTGAAGTCCTAGTGTACAAAAATACTCTCAAAACTCTAAATTTGAAACCCTAACTAACAAACTAACCTAACTAAGGCTGATGTCACAATTGGTTATCTCATCTTCACACTTCAAGTGTTGAATATAAGCAATTAAATGATGATTTGAAGTATTTATTAAGTAAAGTGTTGATTGGATACATTATTAGCTTGATCATCTTAATGGTTATTGATGAATTGATGCTTTTTCCATAGCTAATTGATAAAACATTGACTCCATTGGTATCTACTATTTTACATTGCTTATTAATTGATATCAGATAGTCATTGAAGTACTAACCCATTGAGTTATAGCCTGCATATATATTGTATTATTGTTGTCTTGTTCCGAGTAGGTGTTTTCATTTGGGCATACACTTCTTTATTGGCTGATTAGCTGGACTATCTGACTTTGGTGGTAACCTGTGAGGTGGAAACATTGATCTTGACTTTATACCTTAGCCTCTTCAAAACCCCAGGTTACCGGGGACGTCTCCCCTGGGTTAACCTCCATAAATAGAAAGAACCTCCCCATTGAGGTGACATTGGGTGGGGAAGGTTCCTGTTACGCCAGTTTGCCTTCAATTCTCTAGCCATTTGACCTAGCTACAAACTGTGCAATAACACATACCTTTATTAAATACATTCCCTTATATGCAAACAACCTTTAACCCAGGTTAAAGCTCGTCTACTAAAATATGCCACATAAGCTAATTCACTTTCCTCTTCCAAACATGGGGTATTTATCCAGCCATACCTTTTGCGAAAATGTTGACAACGTTGCTACATTGATTAGTTGATTAGTTTTCAAAAATTAAGAGGGTATAACATATCTGCGTTAAGTTAATTTTATGTCAAGCTTTAATTATACATCATTGTTTTTCAACATGCAATGGAAAAGTAAATGTGTGCATTGACAACTATCGCACTTAAACAATTTTATGTGCACATACATGTGTTTTAAACTACACCTGTTTTATTTCAAGATTTGGATTTCAAACCCCAAGACACCAAGCTCTAGTGCATTTTCTCGATATGGTCTCGGCTCTTACCAAGCTCCAGTGCATTTTCTCAGTATGATCTGTTCTCTTATAAATGATGTTGTGGTCTCTTATAAATGATTTTGATGGCGAAGGGAAGCTCAAGATTGATGATATTAAGGTCATTTTGCACATGAGGGATTGAATTGCATGAAACACCTAATTTTACCCTCTATTATGATACCTCATCTTTTGACGTTTACCTGAACAGTTCTGCTAAAAATTGTTTTGATTGATCAGATTTCAATGTTTTCTTAGGCACTTATGTTGAGATTTTGGACGTTTTTATTACACATTTTTTCTGAGGTTCATTTTGATTTTTCAAATATTAATGTTTTCTAAAATTTTATCAAATTTCAATGTTTTGTTCATAAATTTCATTACATGCAATTGTTAAGAAAAAACACTAAAAGTATTCCCATTTGTGAAAATGGACTATCTATC
Source organism: Picea sitchensis (assembly GCA_010110895.2). Taxonomy (NCBI): domain Eukaryota; kingdom Viridiplantae; phylum Streptophyta; class Pinopsida; order Pinales; family Pinaceae; genus Picea; species Picea sitchensis. The sequence continues at coordinate 33,352 of SNQJ01S0080122.1, read as the reverse complement.
CCATTTTCATAAACACTATCATCTCATAAGTTCATAAATTTTATTGCATACAATAACTAGAAAGGGCAATTGTAGGTATGCTCGTCGATGCAACTATCTGCATAATTATTGAGTTGTGGAAGAATAATTATGAACTATGGTCGGTAGAGCCCCCACAAGTGATTGACAACACTCGATCCTCCATCCACAACAAAGGTATGCCCAATAACATACTATGCCTCATCGTTGGCCAAATACAGCCCAACCTTGGCAATATCCTCTATTTTGAGAGTTAGCCCCTGTAAGTTGTCAATACGATTGTAGTGGACCTCCATTAAGGCCTTCTCCTTTTCAAAAACAGGCGAGGAATAAACACCCCCTCTCAACATCTTCATTGTAAAAGGTGTCACGATGGAAAAAGGAGAAACAACGTTAACCCTTATCTCATATTTTCCCAACTCTGTCACATCGTACCAGCTAAACCTTTACCATATTTTGATAGGTAAAGTTTAAAAGTAAAGTTGCATCTATTTATTAACTTTGTATATGTACTTGTTTACAGTACATGGTAAACACATGAAAAATCATGAAAATTTGTAAAATAAATGAAGCAAAGGTTTCATACATTACATTTCATATTTTTTGAAAAGCAAGTTATCAAGACCAAAAGAAATAAAACAAAATGCAGTAAACTTAGATAGAAAATGAAAAACCTTTATGGAGTCTTTAAACATTCATTCGACATTGCCATATTCACTCAGTATTTCCATTTACATCACTTTAAAACATGATATGATGTGCAGGTTGTGATGAGGACTCCAGGAGCTAAGGTTGGGGTGAAGAAACTATGAAGAGGATATCAGTGGCCAAGGTTAGGGTCAAAGAAATGGTGAGCACAAAAATGTTGGTGTGGGCGGAGGGCAGAGTCGCGACAGAGAGCATGGATGGGGCAAGTTTTTGAGGCTTCATTGGTGTTGGTGGTCATGGATGCTTCACTGGTGGTGAAGGTTGTGGTGGCTACAACTATGTCTATAATGCAAGACCGGCTGCAACTATGGCTCTGATGCGAGACCGGATACATCTTTGGCTATGATGAGAGACCGCTCTCTATTTCAAAAATTAGAAGGCACCAATACCTTCATAGACAACTAAACTGGTAATCATACAAGAGTTGAGGAGTTTGTGTCTACTAACAGGATAAATAGCTATAAATAGCTCCTTGAGGGATTTCATGTAGATTGCCACAGGACGAGGAACTGAGTATAGTGATGTCAAAGGTAGTGATTAACCATAATGCATATCACTATGATACATGGCATGGGAGAGTATCCAAAAGAGTGGTATCGGGTAGAGTATCGCAATGTCAAAAGCATAAAAAAATAATCAGGCCCTTCAAACCATCCAATCATATAATTTGTATTTGTAAAATATTTTTTATATGTGACAAATAATATTAAATATTCGGCATACACCAGGGATAATTACGTCGCATCACAATCTCTGCACCAATCACAAATTAAATTTATAAAACCAAAATATTCAAAAATGCATATTTTGTTTTTGTTAAAATTCAAATAAATATTACTGTTTTTCAAAAACAATGGAATTACAGTGGAAATTTTTTATGAAGTAATCAAAATGAACCACTTAATTAGAAAAAGGGACCAAGTAATAGGGAAGTAAACGATGGTTGACCTCCAAGAGAAAGATATAGTCCCTCGCCGGAGGCAGGGACTAACAAGATCACTGCCAATCGTAAACACTTATATGACATCCGATATAGTTCAAAGAAGAAAGCTAGGATCATATTTGGATATCCAATATACATTATGGGAAAAACAAATCATATTGGCAGGGATGATTTTAAGGATGGAAATTTATTTTAAAATGTAGAAACCTTGGCGAATCTTACTAATCCTTCATATGTCAACTATAAATGTTTGGCGATATTTTTGTAAAAATATTCAAATTTCTAAGTATTTTATATAGTTTTTATAAAATTTTCACTATTTTTAAGGTAAAATAATTTTATCCTATAGAATTTGGGCGAATCATTTTTTAAAATAACGAATCTCGTTTTTGGAAAAACCATGGAAAATTAGCCCATGAGAGAAATTTAGCCCCTAAAATAATCCGATATTGGAATATATTATATAAAAAACTATAATTGAGAATGCATAAGCTTATCCCATTGGTGGCACTTTATAATCAAAAATTGGAAAAATGTGTTAGATGTTTGATGAGTAGACCACTTAGGGGTTTCATAGCATTGTGAGAGAGATTGTCAAATTGTTGTTAGGTCCTTTGTAATGGGTTTCATGGTGGTGTTTAAGGAAAATAATATGCATCCTACATCAAAGTAAGATGTATATGGTTAATGATATATATGGTCTAATTTGAAATATATTAAGATTAGATGGTATACATCTCAATTTTTACAAAATTATATATATAATTTGATTTGAGATACATTAAAATTAAATGATATATATTTCATCTTTTACAATATTAATTACTTTTTTGTGAGGTGAATATTGTTTGTGTTAATTTTATAGATCATATAAAAATAGATTGTGTCATGATTATGCCATGCACACCTTCCATAGTCATGTCACATAGTCTAATCATTCGATTAAGTTATCGATTTCTCCTAGGCATCGACTTCTAAATTGATTTTTCAACTAGGCATTCATGTTGATAAATTGATATGGTATGCGATTTCTCCTAGGCATCGACTTCTAAATTGATTTTTCAACTAGGCATTCATGTTGATAAATTGATATGGGATGTTGAAGGCTAAGGAGATTTCACTCAATGTGGATTTATGTCAAATGATGTAGTGAGGAATGACCTTAAGCATGGGGTATTTTTGTGGTCAGCCCATTGGGAATTTGATCATGTGCTAAAACTTGGGTCATCGAGGCATTTTCATTGGAATCATAATATACTCGTACTCCTCCTTGGTTGGTGTTGGGAATTTTAAGTCGATCTTTGTAGCTCACCCTTGGAAATTGTTGGTTCAAAGAGAGAATAGGGAATGTGGTGGCCAATACAATTTTCCCTCCATTTAAATTGAAAAGGAGAGATGGGGTGTATATTTGTGTCACTATGGTCATTTTAAATACTTTCAATCTACATAATGGATAAATATAAAATCAAACTTTGGCAGATCCAAAAGGAAAATAAGGATTGATGGATTGTGCACAAGAAATTTATCGATATTGTTCTTCTCTTGTGACCTTTGGTCATCATTTGAATATTAAGAGACTTGGTTATTTTTGATGGTGTGATTAGCTATCTTGGAAAGGTGCTTTGTGGGATATGTCGAAGGAAAAATGACAGGAAACATATTTTATTTTTCCATCAATTCTAGTAAAAAAAGTTTTGTTTACAAGTTAAATTGTTTCCATATTGAATATCTACTTTGAGAATGATCTAGGTGGATATTGGTAGCCACCCACCTGTTTCAAATTCCACTTGTCTCATCTTAATAGTTTTCAGTTCAGCACATTTCTCTGTAATTGTGACATCTCTTTGTAATTGTGGGTTCTACACTTCTGGGGATATATTGAAACCCTACACAGCATCTAGGTGGATATTGGTGTCCACCCACCTATTCCAACTGGATTATTTTGGAATTTTTCATGTCAGAACATATTTGTGTACTTTCGGGGCTGTTTTGAGGCCCTAAAAATATTTTTTGGGGCTTTCCATAGTCAAATTGTTGACAAATTCATATTTTGATGGCATCATGTGTATTTCTCGAAAAGAACTTTCCAACGATCTATCACACGCCTAGAACAGAGGTCATATGCAAAAGTTACAACCCTAAGAAGTTGATGTACTAACTTACCCCAACGGGGGGCCCACATGACTTTTGACGCTTCATCTCCTAGGGTTAGGTTTTTGGATATCTAGGGTTTTGACATTCATGTTTCTTGTAAAAATGCCTTCAGAGCCTCATTGTACTGATCTTCTTGCAAATGAGCATAGTTGTCACATGTCTTCTCAGAGATAAGCTTTCATCATTCTAGCGAGTTCATTCACTATGTATTTTTACAGTCTATGTACATTTCTTTCATTAATAGAAATCGTGTATTGTTGTATTTCTTTGTTTCTGGAAATATTTTTGTGTATTTCATTATAATATCTCTACTTTCATTTTGTTTCGAAAATAATCTGGATCAGTGGTATCAAAGCAGGCTGCTCTTAATAATTTTTCAGTGCATGTCTCCAACGAGGTCTGAGTATAGCAAGTTGGATCTCGAGCTTGTCTCTCTTGACAAAAATTTCTCTCGCATGCCCAAGAAACCCTCCATGGTGGAAGAAAATAAAAACAGAAAAGAAGAAAAATGGTTAAATTTGCTAGAAGGTTATTTCTATGTTCACAATTTTTCCAACAAGGAAAACATCACCTTCGCACTCTGTAAAGATCTCCCCAATGTCAAACATTAGTGGGAAACTTACTAGGAGCAAAGTTTCATGGAGGAATCTAGAATATATGGGGTCGAGCCCACTTAGGATTTTTTTTGTAGATGTGGTCAAGGAACAATATTACCTTTTTTATAACTATGAAGACTAGTACATGAGATGGACCACATTGCGGCAAGAGAGGGGTCAAACGGTGTTGGATTTCACAAATATTTTCCATACCTTGCACACCAATCTGGGTATCAAATACTATGAGCAGCACCTGGTACTGAAATACCATGGGGCTCTTCATAGGTACATCCAAACCAAAATGGATTTCCTAAACATCTCATCACTGGGAGTTGCCTATGGATATGTTGTCAAAATCGAGAAGAAATTTAGGCACCAGAACAAATGGGAGTTCAGGTATGAAAATCCGTAATAACCAAAGCATAATAAAGATGGCCCTAACCAACAGCCTCCTAACAACTAGTCCAAGACACAGGAAAAGAAGGGTAAGGGAAAGACGAAGAATGACACTGGGAAGTGGTGCGACTTCCACAAAATCCCCTGGCACAACACTGATGAATGTCGCTAAAAACAGTCATTGGTGGTCGAGATCAAAGACAAGGAGATGAACTCTAATTCAGAATCTGATCGAGAAAATAATGAAAAAAGGTAGATCATCGACGCAAACCCCACTGCTATCGTCGCCTCTTCCATTCACATATGTGGGTGAAAGGGACCCCATTGCATTTCATTGTTGATAGTGGAAGCGAGAAGAACCTTATCTCAATTGATATCGTCAAACAATTGGGGTTATCGACAACACCACACCCACAACCTTACAACATCGAGCGGCTTCACCAAGGACGTGATCTTCATTTAAACTAGCGGTGCCTCCTATCCTATGGCATCCATCCCTTCAAGGATGAGGTAGTGTACTGTGATGTTGCCCCTCTTGATGTCTTTGATGTTGTTTTTGGCTAACCATATATGTGGAAATGTCATGTTTTTTATTAGTCTCGACCTCGTAGTGTCATTATTAATTTGGGGGGTCAGCTCTAAAGGATACCAGAGGTAGTTCTAACTATTGTTCCACCAAAAAAGTACCGCAAGGTAATCTCTCTTACTGCTAAATTCAGTCTCTTCACATTTTCTTCAAAGGATGAACAGAAGGCCATTGCAGCCTCGGTACCTTTTATCCAACAGAAGAAGATTGCAGAAAGGAAAGAAGATGTTTCTTATTCACCTATGATGGTGCCTACACAATGCCCTGTCAATCCAATATACAACAGGTTGGTGGAACATATTCAACCCCGCCAGCAACAGGTTCATGATAGCCTTCCACAGACCAAGCATCATAACTTCTCCAACAAGGCAAGCAACTCACCAAGATTTATATTTAGCAAATGATTTCCCCTCTTCCCCAAGAACTCAATGCAATGGATATATTTTCTTCCTAAGGGGGGAATATTGATCTAGGTGGATATTGGTGGCCACCCAGCTATTCCAAATTCCACTTGGCTCATCTTGACAATTTTCAGTTCAGCACCTTTCTCTGTAATGGTGACATCTCTTTGTAATTGTGGGTTATGCACTTCTGGGTTTGTCTTGAATCCCTACACAACATCCAGGTGGATATTTGTGGCTGCCCACCTATTCCAACTGGCTTATTTGGCAGTTTTCATGTCAGTACATCGTTCTGTACTTTTGGGGCTGTTTTGAGGCCATAAACAACGTTTTTTGGGATTTCCATAGTCAAATTGTTCACAAAGTCATATTTTGATGACATAATGTGTATTTCTCGAAAATACCTTTCCAACGGGCTATCACATGCCTAAAACAGAGATCGTATGAAAAAGTTACAACCCCAGGAAGTTGATGTACTAACTTACCCCAATGGGGCCCACATGACTTTTAGTGCTTCATCTCCTAGGGCTAGGTTTTTGGATGTCTAGGGCTTTGGCATTCATGTTTATTGTAAAAAGGCTTTCAAAGCCTCATTGTATTGATCTTCTTGCGAATGAAAATAGTCATCACATCTCTTCTCAGAGATAAGTTGTCACCATTCTAGCGAGTTCATTTACTCTGTATTTTTACAGTCTCTGTACATTTATTTCATTAATATAAATCATGTATTGATGTATTTCTCTATTTCTGACAATATTTGTGTGTATTTCATTGTAATATCTTTGCATTCATTTCGTTCCGAAAATAATTAGTATACTGTCTCGATGGTGTGAGTAGTTAAATTCAATTGAAATGTCCCTCAAATGTTTTTTTAATTAAAATTGAAATTTGTATTATATATATAAAAAGAGTTTTTTTGCATCGAGGCTAGTAGAAATTACATCGATTGTATCTTTGGACTTCCACAAAATAGAGCATAGTTCTAGATTGATATCTACATACAAAAATATACTTTCTAGACAAGAGTTCTGAGTGTTCCTGCTTGTAGCCTACCTAATAAACTAACACAAAACACAAATGAATCTAAAAGAAATTCATATTGGTTTACATTTTCATGTTACCCTGGTCTTCTTCCTCTTCGTGAGAGTGATGGGTGCATGTGCCTTCGATTTCCATGGGAACCTGATTCTGATAAATTATCTCGGCATCAACTTCCCTCTCTTAATTAGAGCTTTGAGTTCCATGATTATTTGATGCTAGAGAGAGATTATCCACCCGTTGAGCCAATACCACAGCATGTTATACTCGAAAGGTTATACTAAACTCGTTTAGCTTTTCCACCTTGGAGGAAATTACCAAAATAGTGTTGTTGTTGGCCTAAGTTATTTCCTCGTGTCTATGCAAAACCCTTTGAATTCGAACATATTCAACTACCATAATTTCAGGACTAACCCTTGAATCTTTCCTATTTATCATGGAGAGAATTGACATTGTCTCTCTCTTCCCTGAGCCAAAACACCAATTTAGAATATGCCCCGCAGTTCATCTGGTCTAGGTGACTAAGTCTGCACCACATAGGAGCAAATCAGTAGGGAAGAAAATAGGAAATAAGGAAAGACATACCAAGACATAACCAACAAGAATTTGAAGAGGAACCACTCTATGCCTGCTATCACCATCCACAACCACACCTCAGTAATCATGCCATAAGCTCTCCCTTTCCATTCCTCTGATATCATGCGCTTGAATTGACATTCATGGACTGGTTCCTTTCATTGCCAAACCTCACCTCTGAGCCATAACCATGGAGGCTCCCATACACGATTAATCCCATACCCATTTCTTTGTTCAATATCTGTGAGTTGAAATCATGTGAGCGGGGCTTGGATGAGTAAATGAGAGTGGTCTCACTCACTCTTGTTATCTATCTACCAGTTTCTCAACATCTGTGACCTTAGGAGAATCTACACGAAATGTACGTTAATTGATGAGCACTTTTCCATGAAATAGTTAATCAGCCACTCGTTGATAAAAATGTTTAGTTTATTGTGGCATAATGATATTCCCCACTTTCCATAATGGTTCCTGGGTTTAGCAAGGTTGCAAATTTTACCCACGCATCTTCCTCACCATTCAGTGCCCTCTTGATGCGAAAGAGAGAAACCTTATCAAATTGACATAAGCCCTTCTTGATTCATGCAATAATGCCTTGAAGTTGGTGCCCTCTAGAGTTCATCTGAGTAATTATTGCTCGGATGATTAACATTGAATTCCCAAAGACAAACGATGTATTGATTCCATATTTTTGAGTGATGATGAGCCCACACCGAAAAAAGTAGGATTCGACTAAATTGTTCATCACATTCCCTAGGCCTCAAGCATAGTGCACAATCTTGTTCCCCATGGAATCATGGAGACTTCCCCTTGTACCTGCCACCCCTGGAATGTCCCTCAAATGTTATAATAGGGGCAATGTTGAAATTTTACATTCAATTTGAATGTTTTTACTTATTTTGAACATTTTTTGCCTCTAGTTGTGAAAAAGAAACTATCAACAATGATGTAGAGTAAAATTGTCAACTCATAAATTTTACAGGTTAGAAAACTATCTACTTGTCATTTTCTCTCTATAAGAGTACCCTTTGAACCAACACTTATATATAGTTTTAAATGTTTAATACTTTCTCTGTTATTTATAGTTTTGTCCTCATCATGGATAGACTCTTATTTAATATATATAAGAAAAACAGTGTGAGGATGAAGAAAATCGTATGCTAAAAAACAAAAACAAAATGTGTGATGTGAAGTGTAGGTAAAAAGTTTCTCTAGTATAAAGTTCAAATAAATAAATAAAAGAAAAACAATTTCTAAGCAATTTTTGTGAATTTAATTATTTTTACATGAATAGATTAATTTTGAAAAATCAAAATGTATTTTAAGTATTTTTTTTTTAATAGAAAGCTAAATTTATTAATCATAATAGTATCAAAAAAATTTAAATTTTTTAGGGTTAGATAATGTTTGATAAATTTAATTACCTATAAAAGAAATTTAGCTAAATTAAACCAAAATATTTTGTATTTTGTATTTATTATTAAGATAAATTTAATTTTTATTAAGTTAAACTTTACTTTTTCTAATATATATACATATGAATGATTTGATTATAAACTCTTTTAATTTAATATCAATTTATATTTATGATTTTTTAAATCTACGATAAATTATTAATTTATGTGAAAGTGAATTTAACGTTAAATATTAAAACCTTATGATTTTATTTTTTTAATAAAAGTAAATATCAATTTTTAAAACGTTATGATTTTATTTTTTAAAAATAAAAGTGAATATCAATTTTTAATACTAGACTAAATATAAATGTTTATATATCTAATAATATGCAAGCCAATCATTAGAGGGTTTAGCTACATTAAACTATACCTTGAAAGTTGTTTCTTTTCGTAAAAGTTTATTGACATGTGGATATAGGAATCCCCTTTAAGAATACCACAAGGTGGATGGTGACCCAACTTCCCTTCATCGTATAGGGCCTCTTAAAAATACTAGTTTCAATTTCATTAGGTAGATTCGTGAGAAATAAAGTAGATGACACTATTGGGAGCATAGTGTCCAATTTGTTAGGTTGTTGCACTCTTTCCTGGAAGTAATTAGATGCATTGATTACCTTCCAATTTGTTAGCTAAACTTCAAACCAATGATTGGAAAAACCAGTGATTGGAAAAACATTAGAAAAGGAATTAGTTAGTTGTATGTATTTTCTTGATTTAGTTAAATAAATCATGCAATTATTTGGCAAGTTTTGGATTTGCAATGTGTGCAATGTATATATAGTTTAATGTGTGAAATGTATATATGTTTAAATATGTTATGGTTTGAATATTTTTTAATCATATTTATTTATTATTTGTTTTTTTAATTTGGTTAAAAATTTAAAAGAATCGTTGAAATGACTGATATCAATTGTTGAGATTGTATAATTTATATGGGATAGAGGTTTTTGAGGAGGTTGAATCCATTTATGCATTTAAAAATGCAATTTCAATAATGAAAAATTGCAATTTGACCAAAAATTATATAAGTAGATTCCAGTGATGATTGCCAAAAAAAAAATCAAAACCCTATAACATTTATATCTCTTCTTTCTAATGCGTTCAATGGCCTTAAAATACCATGCCTATCCATGAAGTGTGTGTACATGTTTATCTAGTAATGTCTCCAAGTTGGAAGAGAATGAAGGAGACTCCATGTTGTTCTTTTCAAAGCCTTCGCTTGTATTCAACAAATATAGTGGTGTAGGTCTCCAATTTCATTTTCATTTTGTTGGAGTTCGTCTTTTCTTTTCATATGAAGCTTCCATTTCATTATATGAAAATTATATTAATATATTATTAATTAATTTATGTGTAATATAAGTTAGGGTAAGAGGTTACATTGTAATTAGGGTAGTATCTGATGTCATGTATGGTATTAAGATTACATGTTATTAGAAAGCACATGATTCTATTAGAGGTAGCCTCAACACTCTTCATAACGAATATTGGCTTTCTTACAAATACTATTTAGGTTAAAATCGTCTTTTAACCTTGGAGTAAGATTAAAATTATATCTCATTGGTTAAGAGCATGTCTTCTTTAAACATAAAAAAATAAGTTAATGATCCAAAAGTATCTTCACTATAAGTTAATAACTAAATGATAATAAGATTTGTTAACATTAAAAAAGTTTAAAAAAAAAAATTACATAATAAAAAAAAAATGGATTGGATTTGCATGTGGTTTTTAATGTGATTTTATATGTATAAGCTAGGAAAGAGTCAATGTTTACACTTTACATTTAAAAATGAAGTTTTACTTTTTTTTTCCACGGGAAAAAAATTTCTCATTTTATAAACAGCAGTATATAAAAAAATTTACAGTGATGCATCAACTGGTCATGCAAAAACGGAGATCCGATCTCGCTATGGGTATCATGAGTCCAGAACAGATACTCTGTCGCTCAATACAATCTTATGAGTGAGTTGGAAGCTGCCTGCTTACGTGTCTATATCTTTGGCTGAGATTTTGGGCCTGAGACGGTCGATTAGGTGGTTGTCATGCGCAAACACTGATAATAAAGAATGCTCAAATTGTTTGAAAAGAGCATCGATATCCTCTCCTAAAGCGCAGGGTATACAGCCTTCTTGTGTTCATCAATGATGACCTCGAGAGGCCTGATTGGAGCTATAAACAAAAACAGAATCCCAAGAAACCAAAGTCATACAGTGGTTGTAATGTAACCAGGACTGTGACATAATTGCCAGAGAGAAAATGTAGACCAGGCACCAACCACCTCAGAGAATTAGTTGAATAGAGGGGCCCTCAGTACCATCCTCCCAACGGCCAAAAGTTAGTTTACCAGGAGGCCAGGTTAGCGCCTGTTTGGAGAGCTGGTCCGCTGTGGAATTTTCATCCCTGTAGATATGGATGGCAATGAAGCTCTTTAAGAGTCTTTTTGATACAGTGGTTCACTCTTTCCAGCACTCCAGTGCTGCAGATCGGAGTTTGGCCTTGTCATTTAACCAGTCAATAATGACCTTAGAGTCTCCCAGGAGAATCAAATCTTCAATGTCCAGCCTTTGTGCCAAGATGATGGAAGCCCATGCCCCCAGAAGTTCGGCTTTGGTGTTGGTTCCATTTCCTCCGTTGAGCGTCCATCTGTAGGAGGTGTGTGTGCTGATGGAGATATGACCTCCAGCCCCGCAGAGTGTTCCGTCTAGTTGAGCAGCTCCGTCGAACCAGGCGATGGCTTTGTCGAAAGGTAAAGTTGTTTTTGATCTGCGGAAATTCTGGACCATGTTGGGGGGAAGAGGGAAGTCGACAGATGATAGGATGCGGTGTGTCACGAAGTTTTCCGAGGGAGATTGATCCTCAAATATGGCGGCATTCCTTGACAACCATATATACCAACAGAAAAAGGCTGGCAACAGGGCGGAGATCTGTTGTATTTTACACCAAAAGCTGAAGCAAGTTGATGCCGTAATACCTTGCCACTGAGTGGGCACAGTTAGAGTCTCTGTGACTTGCTTCCAGACTTTCTGAGTAAAGGCGCAGCTCACAAAGAGATGGTGCGTGGTTTCATTGTCCTCCCTGCACAAAATGCAGCGGTTTGGGCATGACCAACCCTTTTTTTGGAGGTTTTCCCAGACTAGCAGTTTGTTCTCCGTCAAAATCCAAGTGAATAAATCAATCTTGAGCAGACAATGCCACTTCCAAAGCCGATTTCGCCAAGTCAGATCACGAGTGGGCCAGATTTCCTCAATCAATGCTTTGTAGATATTTCGGACTGATATGTAACCAGATTTGTCGCCTCCCGTCCAGATGAGTTTGTCCGGTCTCTCCTGGAGATAGATGCCCGCCTCATTTAGATGTTCTGTGTATCTGGACCATTCCGCCGAGAGGTCTCCCTCTAATAACAGCGAGGTGCTAGTTTTCCAATTTTCACCAACAGTGTAGCAGCTGCGGGGTGCTTTTAAGTGAAAGAGATAATGAAGGCCTAAAGTATGTAGGCACTCCAGCAGTCTAGAGGAGATTAGGGCCTTTGAACCCATGCCAAGGATGTCGTCTTTACCAAGTTTGATAGCTATCCCATCTCCAGGTAGCCAAGTCATCCAATGTAGGAGGATAGGGAGTGTTCTTTGAAGGTGTTTCCAGGTCTGTGATCCTCTCTGTGGAGAGGGGGTGGTCGATCTGAGCCATTGGTGTACCGGCAAGTGTGCAATGTATTTGTCTTTTATAAGATTGTGCCAGATGCCAGGAGCCATCAGAATGCGCCAGAGAGTGTAAGCTGAGAGGGCGAGGTAGGAGATGTGCAAGTTCCTCAAGCCCCATCCACCTAGTGCTTTTGGTTTTGAGAGAGTTACCCATCTACATAAATGGAGTCCTCTGTTGTGCTTGCTATTTTTCCAAAGAAATGCAAAAATCATCTTGCGAAGATTTGCTATTACTGTTTGAGGGATGTATGCCAGCGCCATCCAGTACACCGGAAGGCTTTCCAGGACAACCTTTATTAAAATATATCTGTCGCCAATGGACAGACATCTGTAACACCAATGTTGAATTCTGCTTGCAAACTTATCAAATAACCAGCCCCAATCCTGTGCTTTGTAGATTGATGGTTTGATAAAGAAGCCGAGATAGGTGAAGCCCAATTCAAGATCTCGAGAATCAATGCCAAAGAGAGATTTTAGCTCCGATAGGAAATCTTCCCTCGCACCTGTGGCCAAGAAAATAGACTTCTGATAATTTATTTTTAGTCCTGAAACAGAGCAGAAAGTATTTAATAAAGTAAAGATTTCTTTCCATTCAGCCATGGAAACCGATGTCATAATTAACACGTCATCTACGAAGAGTAAATGTAAGATTTGAGTCCATCTTGATACTCGGATTCCGGTAATATTGCCATCTAATTTACTCCTTTTTAACATAATGCTGAG